>JALPQD010001117.1:34090-104221 GCA_023101885.1 Typhlomys cinereus | reverse complement strand
TTTTTAAAAATACAGATGTTGGAGGCTAGAGAGGTGACATAGTAAAGTGCTTGTCACATAAGCAGGGGACATGAGTGTAGCTCTCTAGTGCTGCTATAAAAAGTTGGATATGGTGGCATGTACTTGTAATCCCAGTGCCCAGGAAGCAGAGACTGGAGAATATCTAGGGTTTGTTGACCAGCTGGTCTAGCAAAACTGGCTAGCCCCAGGTTCAATAAGAACCCCCATCTCAAAAATTTCACAAACAGGACAAAGTTTTAATTTGAAAAAAAAAAATGTTCAAAGTGAATTGGTTACAGTACAGAATCCCAACTCTATAAAGCTATTTGTAGTAACACAGGAGACAGGCTGGAATGGTAACTGTTTCTCTTCGGCTGATAGTCCAGGCCGGGCAGCCATAGAACTTAGTAAAGATAGATGAGAGCTGAGGGGTTTCACCACTGCACAGGACAGTGCATGCAAGGCAGGACTGCTGCGTCTAGGAACTCACGGCACTGAGATTTGTTCTTCCCAGACCTGCAGAGTGACTGACATACCTTATAGAATATCGAAGAACTCAGCAGACGTGGGAGCATATAATGGAAACCTTGGGGACTAAAGCTGGATGAGTGAAGGGAAATGCCCCTATCAGTGGGGTGGCCCAAAGAGAGGCAATTTTGTATGCCACAAGAGGCCTGAACTTCCACAGGAGTAAGCGAGCCACAGGGAACCCTGGGTCCATAGAAGCAGACAGGCAGGACGGTGGGAGGGAGTGGGATGGATGGATGAAGGGAAGGGAATAGGAGCAAGGGGGACTGGAGGGAAGCAGGGATAAAGTGCTCAGTATGAAGCTGAGGGGTGATCAGAGATGTGTGAAGGTAGAACTCCCCGACAGCCTGCTCAGGCTGCCTGCTGGAAAGGGTGGAGCAAGGAGAAGTTCCCAGGTGAGCCGGGAAAGCACTCACCCTTTGTGCTGTTCCTTCTACCGAGTCCAGGAGGAACAAAGACACATGAAAATAATAGATGAGACCATGGCCCAGCTGCAGGACCTTAAGAATCAGCACCTGGCCAAGAAGTCGGAAGTGAATGACAAGAACCACGAGATGGAGGAGATTCGCAAGAAACTGGGGGGCGCCAACAAGTGAGTGGATTGTGGCTTGAGATGGGAGGAAGTAGGCACCTTTCCAGACTGGCGTCCTACCTGGCTCCCTGACCTTTTCTAGGGAAATGACCCATTTACAGAAGGAGGTGACAGCCATCGAGACCAAGCTTGAACAAAAGCGCAGTGACCGCCACAACCTGCTGCAGGCCTGCAAGATGCAGGACATCAAGTTGCCACTCTCAAAGGGCACTATGGATGACATTAGCCAGGAAGAGGTGAGCATTATGGTGGGTGGTGGGAGTGGACTCTGGACATTAGTCAGTGATAAGGAGTAAAAAGGTCAGGAGGGGCAGGTAACAGGCCAGTGGGCAGAGGGGCTTGAGGGGGATGAGGCGGATGCCGGCGAGATGCAATGAAGCAGGCAAGGTGAAGAGCAGTGGCCTCGGTTGAGAAGGATGTTAAGGGTCCAGCTGCAAGCCAGCGGGTGATGGGACGTTCGAACCAGAAGGCAGTGAAGTTATTCATTGATCTGGTCTCGAGCTTTAGCAGATGCGGGACATTTTGTAGGAGTGGGGCTTGAGAGACATTACCCAAGAGCAGAGAAGATGGGAAGAAGCCTTGGTAGCTTAGCTGCAGTGAGACAGGTTGGCCAGAAGAGGGTTTGGTAAGAGACAAGGGACAAGGATAGTTGGCTGGAGGAAAAGGAGCTGATAGAGAAGCCAAGTGAAAGACGGCACTAAGGGGACGAAGAAAGGCAAGAGGAGCTTGTGAATATCTTGTCTCAAACCTCGTTATGTTCTCAGTCCCTTGAGTCTTTCTCTTCTCCCAAATAGCTTTTCAGGTTAATTTCACTGCGATACTTTGAGCACTAGACATGTTCTAGGCGCCATGGTAGCCCATGATATAATCACCTGTAATCCTAACTGCAGCCGTGCCTGGTGGGCATTGTGCTCTTGCTACAAATGGAGAAACCCAGGGACTGAGACCATGACCACTAAGAGAGAGAACCTGATTGTGAACTTGAGCCTGCTACTGACAAAGGTCCGCGCCCTCTGCCTCGGTGCGGTCCAGCCACGTGCTTCTGGACAGTGAAGGCCGCCAAGGAGCCTGGGATCTCCAGAACAGTCGGGGCTAGTCCGCGCTATGTGGCTCTCTCTTTCTCGTGGCAGGGCAGCTCCCAGGGGGAGGACTCGGTGAGTGGTTCTCAGAGAACGTCCAGTATCTACGCACGGGAGGCCCTCATCGAGATCGACTACGGTGACCTGTGCGAGGATCTGAAGGTGAGGAGCGGCCGGAGGAGCAGCGCCGTTACCTCCCCGGGGTCCTGAGCAGCTCGGCTCGTCCGCAGGCCTGCGAGGCTGCGGCGGGAGAGAGTTGGCGAGGGAGGGACGACTGCCCCCGGCGCCCCAGGCCCCAGCCCTCCCTCACGCCCTCGGCTTCCCCTGCCCCTACCGCCGGGTCCTCTCCTCGCACACTCGTGTCTGCGAGCCCGAGGCACGGCAAGAGCAGTTCCCGACGGTGGGGCCGCAGGTGCTGGTCGGGGCTCTATCGGGTACTGGCCTCCCTTGGCGTGCTGTCATCTCCCGCCCTCCGTGCTCATCCCACAGCCTCCTCATTGCGGCTCTCCTCCCAGATCTTCCCCTTCTCTTTAAAACCTCCCACAGGTTCAGCCTAAATTCTGAGCTTTGTGCTTGATTCTTCCCTCTTACTTGTAGTCAGTTAATTACCAAGTCTAATTGATTGTGCCTCCTATGGATGTTGACGCTTCACTCTACCTCTTTCTGGGTTGCTGTTTCTGCATCATCTCTCTCACTTCACATGGGCTCCAGTAAGAACTAACCTCCAAAACGTCTGTTTCACAGTGATTCTTCATCATTATATCCAGGGGACTTGATTTTTTTAAATTTTATGGAAAATTTCAAATGTATGTAAGTAAGGAAAGTGATCTGATGAGCGCCAGGCACCCGTCGCCCAGCTTCAATAGGTAGCAACATATGGTCAGTCTTGTTTTTTATAACCCCCACGCCACCACCATGGCACTATTTTAAAGCAGATTCAAATACTGTTGCATCCATAATTACCTCAGAATGTATCTCTAGATTACGAAGACTCTTAAGAACCACACCATCGTACCAAAAAAAAAAAAAAATTACTGTCATATCTATTATTCAGTAAGTGTTTTTACAGTCTGGGCGTCGAAGCCAGAATTCCAAAGAAGTCCATGTATTAAAATTGTTTTCTGCTAATCCATAGTATTTTCTTATCCCTTTTTTGTTCTGTATATTTATGTAAAAAAAGATCATTAATCTTGTAGAATCTTTACATTCTGGATTTGACTGATTATATCCCCATGATGTTACATAACATGTTCTTCATCCCTTGTGCTTCATAGAAACGGGCTCAATTTAGTGTTTCGTTTGATTTGAATACTTTGTTTTGGCCATCATCATTATATCATCAGTGGTAGTGTAATTGCAGACTTCCTTTTGAATCATATCAGTAGATATTTGGTTGCATGACAGTTACTCAGTTGTGTTTGCCTGCTCCCTAGGACTGGCCCTAGGAAGTCCTCAGCAACAACAGTCTATGAGCACTCAAGTCTTTTATATAAAATGTGATTGTGTTTTTATGTAGTATGTCCAAAGTTTCTCTGTGCAGATCATCTCTAGTTTAAGTTATGATGTTTAATATGATATAAATAGCTAATTTTACTGTATTTAGAAAATAATGACAACAAAGTCTGTATATGCTCAGTATCAACAAAATTTTTTTAAAAAATATTTTCAATCCACATTCGGCTGAAACCCCAGGGGCAGAGTTGTTATGTAAGTAACGCTGGTGCCAGAGAAACCAGAAAAGCACAGGGATATAGTTGGTCAAACCCAGACTAAGTGAAACTTTATTTACGTCTCATTCTTTTTCCACTTCACATGAGCTGCAGTAAGAACTAGCCTCCAAAATGTCTTGTTTCACAGTCATTCTTCATTGTTATATCCAGGGGACTTGATTTTTTTTTTTTTAATTTTAGGGGAAATTTCAAATGTATGTAAGTAAACTCCCGGACTTCAATGATCTTGCCCTCAGTTTCCTGCGTAACTGCGCCTGTGTCTGGGAAACTTTAACGGGCACAAGATGTTACTGAGTAGAGTACTTGCCTAAGATTCAGGGCCCTAGGCTCATCCCTAGCACAGCAAAGAAAAGAGCAAAAGACACAATTGTTAGATTTTTATTTGGTGCTAGAATTATTATTAATGTTTTTAAATATGATAACGATATGTGACTTTGTTTTTCAAAAGTCCTCATTGTTTGTAGCTGTGGTTCTGAATGGGAGGGTAGGTGTTTTGCCCTCATCGCCTATCTTCCCCCTTCACTAATGTTTCTTCCAGTAGGAAATCTATAAGATCTGGTTACAGATCTTTTTAGGAGGTTCATATTCATGCAGATTTTCTAATTTCTTCATTACTACCCGGATACTTAAGGAGGTATTTCTTCTCATCATTTAGTAACTCTATGGTAAAGTTGTATAGCAAAGGCAAGAAATAGTACATTTGATTTCTCTTTGTTCATCAGTTTGTGGATGTATGAGATGCTTCCTTGTCAAGATTTGTCCAGTGCGTTGTCTTATTTATGAAGTTCAATATACTGTTCAGTTGTGGTTATTAAGCTTGGCGCGCAGGCAGTTCTGTCTTAGCAGGGGAATGCATTCAGTTGGCTTCTGAATCATTTTGACAGAAACCTTGTGGTGTTTTCTTTCTTACTTTCGATAGGGTTAGATTCATGCTCTATATTTCTCACCTCAGACCTGGAAGCAGCCATTTTTCTGAGACATTTTTTGACTTTTTTTTAGCGGAAAATGCTATTATTTACGAACTATCATCTAGACAGTGGAGTGCTCGAGACAGCCGGTTGGTGAATGTTTCTAGAAGTTCTCAGTAGATTTGGGCTACTAAGCACTTTATTATTTTGAAGGATAAAACTAAATACTGAGTTCATATTGATACTTTGAAATGAAATTGTAGTTTTCACAATTGAACCTCATTTTCCTTATGCTTGAGCCTCCAATTGTTCTTACTGAAAGTTCCTAACTCCTAACATGATATTTAATGTATCATACGCCACCTAATAGTTTGAAGATATTAGTAACAATTTAATTATTAAATGCAGTTTTAAATGGTTTAAAGATTAGATTTCCTTAAGGAAATGTATGTTTCAGCATTATTTGAAAGAATTCTCTTGAACATTCAATCAGGTTACTATATAGTTAGTTTTCTTTCGTTTTGTGGATTTGGTGATATTTGGGGTTGTTTTGTTTTGTTTTGTTTTTTTGAGGCAGAGTGCCATGTAGCGCAGACTGGCCTCAAACTTGCTGTGTAGCTAAGGATGATCTTGAACTTGGCTGATTTTCCTGCTTCTCATGAGTGCTTGGATTGCTGGTGTGGGCTTGGTTCTGGGAGTAGGACTCAGGTCTTCATGTAACCTCGGCAAGTATGATTGCAGATTTTAGGGATTACTGTTTCCCCCCTTTTTTAGAATTTGTACTTTTTTTGGAATGTTTCAAATTTACAGAAAAATTGAATGGATAGGGTAGTAATACACTTGAGATTCATCAATGACTATTTTGCCATATTTGCTATCTTTTATCTCTTTTCCCTCCCTTACTACATGTGCGTGCTATTTTTCCCGAATCTTGTGAAGAAAGCACAGATGTAAAGATACTTTGACCCAAGTGCTGGGCATGGTGGCACTCACCTGTAATTCTAGCACTTGGGAGATAGAGGCAGGAAATTCAGGGTCATCCTGAGCTACATATTAAGTTGGAGGCTAACCTAGGCTATGTGATCCTATCATAAAACCCACATAAAAGATATTTCAGTAGTACATTTGCAGCATGCTAAGAAGAAAAGATTCTCCTGTGTAACTGTCACGCTGGTGAAAATGAATAATTATTTTAGAATATTTAGCCCATAGGTGAATTCTTAGATGATCCAAAATTATCTTGTAGTCTTCTTTGTGTGTGTGTGTGTGTGTGTATCGGAGGGCACTGTACGTGCCTGTGGAAGCCCAAGGGTGACCTCGGGAATAATCCCTGCTCACTCTACCTCCTTCTTACCTTGCTCTGTGATTTTTCAGGTTCTACCTTCTAGGGACTTCTAAGGACTAGACTGCACTTCTAGGAAGTGCAAAGCTGCTGCCATTTCTGCCTGCCATTTTTACGTGGATTCTGGGATCCAAACTCAGGTCCTTCTGCTTGCAAGGCAAAGCTTAACCTTTGCGCCTTCATGTCTGCAGCCCTCCTTCTTCCTCTTTAAATCATGGTGGTCTCTGATATACAGTCTAAACCTTGTAAGGCCCTTCATAATCTGCCTTGTACTAGTCCATCAAGCCTTTTCCCATTCCTTTCCCCAATACATTTGTGAGTATAGGGCTGTGTTATTAAAGTTTACTACTCTTGAATTGATGTTAGTTAAATAAATTACCCATGAGGCTGCTCCCGCTCCATGCTCTCAACTGCATACAGACCGTTTCTACTCTTTGTCTTCATCAATTCTTCCTGTAGACCTTAGCTTGCACACATGCCCAGAAATGAACACATGACTCTTCTTGTCATTTCTTCACTTCGTGTTTCTTTGCCCTCTGATCTCTGAATGCAAGAACCATAGTTCATAGGGCATGACAGCCCCAGTGCCTAGCACTTGGCAAGTGTTCACTAAGTAGTTAATGACTGAAAGTGGCAAGGGGCACAGACTCAGACATGCATCGCAGTATCTGTAAGACCTCAAAACCAATTCAAGCGGAATTTCTCTTCGTTACTGTGGAGCTGTAAGTGGGGTCCGACCCAGCCCGTGTGGGGCTTTAGGTTACCCTGGTCATCAGTGCTGGCTTATGGCCTAGGCTGAAAGTCAGAGAGGGGTACCACCAACGGCTCTCAGAGACAGAAGTCGGCAGGGCTTGCAGGAACAGCTAAAGAGGAAAAAGAGACATTAGACTATAATTTCAATTGACAGTCGAGATGGTTACTGTGAGCTAAGCAACACTGGAGAAGAACTGGCCTGCGTGAGAACGGGCGCCCAGGCCTCACTCGGTCGTCTCCGAGAGCCTGGACTTGGGCACCGGGCTTTCTTACATGTTGGGCATGGGGTTGCAGGATGCTCAGGCCGAGGAAGAAATCAAGCAGGAGATGAACACACTGCAGCAGAAGCTGAACGAGCAGCAGAGTGTGCTTCAGCGCATCGCGGCCCCCAACATGAAGGCCATGGAAAAGCTGGAGAGCGTTCGAGACAAGTTTCAGGAGACCTCAGATGGTAAGATTTGCATTTCTCTTGAGGCTTGTGATGGGGGCAGAAGACTCAAGGTAAGTCAAAGACAAGGTGTGATATCACACCACTGGGGAGTGTCCACTTGCTTTCTGGAGGACAAATGACCTGCGCAAATTTATAGATTATCCAGTGACTGATCCACTGCATGTGTAGATCCTAGTGCAGTCCTCCTTGGGCATTCCTCTCCTCCTGTGGAGAGCGTGAATTGTCATTCGTAGGACATTCTTGGAAGGGTGTGGTCATCCACCCTGGCAGAGCCCAGGGGAATAAGGGGTCATCTGTTCTTCCTTCCGGCAGAGTTTGAAGCAGCACGAAAGAGAGCAAAGAAGGCCAAGCAGGCATTTGAGCAGATTAAGAAGGAGCGCTTTGACCGATTCAATGCTTGCTTTGAGTCTGTGGCTACTAACATTGATGAGATCTATAAGGCTCTGTCCCGTAACAGCAGTGCCCAGGTAGGTTAGAGCCCCGATACAACCAGCTGCTACCATTTTCAACTGCCCGTCCCTCCGCCTTTTCATCTCCATGCCCATCTACACATTCCTTTCCTGACCTCACTTGCCTTCCCCAAGGCGTTCTTAGGCCCTGAGAACCCTGAAGAGCCTTATTTGGATGGTATCAACTACAATTGCGTGGCTCCTGGCAAACGCTTCCGGCCTATGGACAACCTGTCTGGTGGGGAGAAGACAGTGGCAGCGCTGGCTCTCCTGTTTGCCATCCACAGGTGAGACTGGCCCTGCAGGGCAGTTGGTGGCGAGATGGAGCCGAGGCAGCCCAGGGATCTGGGGCCTAAGAGTGTGCAGAGGTCTGTGGAAGTGAAGGCGCTGTGGTGACACCGGGGTTGCCTCCCTTTGCTCGGTCCAGTGCAGTGTATCTGGCCTTGGTTTCCTGAGCTGCCTTCCTGACCTTGCCCCTCCTCTGTGTCAGCTCATGTGCTCCTTTCTTCATAGCTGCAAACCAGCCCCCTTTTTCATCTTGCATGAGATCGATGCTGCCTCGGACAACACGAACTGTGTATCTGTTCGCTCTGCATGTAATCAGTCCCACTTTCAGCTTCTGCTCACATGGTTGCTGGCAAATAAGACCTTTCTATGCATGCCTAGCTTGACCATCACTTTTCAATCTTTTTATACCTCCTCATCACCTCCCTTTCCTCTGGGAAGTCCTCTTTGACCAACTCTGGCATACGGTGACTTCTCCTAAGTACCAGTAGTACTTGACTCTGACCTCTTACAACTTAGTGTTTACTTTATTGCATCATTTCATAAGCATGTCTTGAGCACTTCTGTGAGGAATTGGGGATAAAGGAGTCGGACCCAGTCTCTGGGAATTCACAGACTAGTGGAAGTGAACCATAGAGCTGGGTGCAGACGAGCCCTTGGTTGGCACATTGACTTTCGGGGCCCCAGCAACCTTTGAAGATGCAGGAGACAGAAGCCGGCCTGTTAGACGGGCTCCTGGCTTGTCCTCCCTGGCCTTGCTGCCCCTCGCCTCTCAGCTCATGTGCTGCTTTCCCCCCAGTTACAAGCCAGCACCCTTCTTCGTCTTGGATGAGATCGATGCTGCCTTGGACAACACCAACATTGGCAAGGTTGGTTCAAAAAAGGTGGGATGGCCTGGGAGGGAGGCCCCTGAGTCAGGAGTGGATTTCGGGGAGCAATTCCAGTGTCCTAGCCATTCTTAACAACCCATTCTGTGTGCTTGGGAGGCCGGGCCCAGGCTTATCCACACTGCGATAGGATTCTCTTAGTTTCTCTTGCCTTGTCCCCTATTCCCAGCCCTATCCCACCACTTCTGCCTATTGGTTTCGATTGAAAACCGAAGTGTGTTAGGTCTTGAGCCTGCTAAGTGGCTAGTGCCCGTTTCACAGGTGGCAAATTACATCAAGGAGCAGTCGACTTGCAACTTCCAGGCCATCGTCATCTCGCTCAAGGAGGAATTCTACACCAAGGCCGAGAGCCTCATCGGAGTTTATCCTGAGGTGGGACGGGCCTGGCCCAGCACTCGGTCTTCCCGCCTGGCTCTCCAGGGCAGGAAGGGAAAGCTTCAGTAGAGGGGTACAGTGTGGGGGAGCATTGGGGATCAGGTCCTGAGCAACCCTCTGGGCTGCTGGAGCCGTGCCCTGAGGCTTCAAGCCTATCCTGGCAGAGACAGCCAGCCGGCGTGGAGGTAGGCGCGAGGAAGCCAGTAGGACTGAGCGCTTCCTTTCACAGCCAAAATCGTTGCCTTGGACTTGGGCAAATACATGGGAGGGTTGCAGCCCCCGGTCTTGGGAAGCTAGACATCCCCTTAATTCTCTCCTTACAGTCTTTTTCTTCTTTCTTTTTCTCTCTCCTCCTTCAGCAAGGAGATTGCGTGATCAGCAAAGTCCTGACCTTCGACCTCACCAAGTACCCAGACGCCAACCCCAACCCCAACGAACAATAGCAGTAGTTCTGCCCTGCTGCTCTGTCCGGACCTTGAACTGCTCCTCTCCCAGTTTCTGGATGGTTGGTTCTCAACCTTCCTCCCTCCTGCCCTGCTTGGGTGTAGTCACGTGATTTAGGCGCTGCCGTCAAGCACGTAGAGGAACAGATGCAGCACAGAGAAGGCATCAGATCTGCAGTAAAATTCCTCCCGCTTTCTGGAAGGAAGCGCTGAGCTGAGCTGAGCTGAGCTGAGCTGAGCTGAGCTGAGCTGAGCTGAACGGGGCATCTCTTCATCCCCCGTTCCTGTATCTTTCTCTTACCACCTGTCCTCACAGGTTCTTTGGTCCCATAATTCTGTGTTTATGGTTGTATATGTGTGCGTGTGCATTTGTCTGTGTATATGTATGTTTGCAAAATAAAAGGTATTAGAGATCTGTTTTAGAAGGAGCCTAGGCTGTGCTGGAGGGATGGCTCAGGGGTGTAAGACTGTCTCCCAAGCAGAAGGACCCGAGTTCAGGTCCTGGATCCCATATAGAAATACCAGGTGGAAATGGCAGTGGCCTGCACTTCTGACTCTGGAAAGCAGAGCCTGGGAAATTCCAGAGCAAAGCAGAAAGGTAGCAGCAAATCAGAATGAGTCCCGAAGTCACGCTTGGGCCTCCCCAGGGACACACAGTGCCCTTTGTACACACACACACAAAATAGTTTAAAAAAAAAAAAAGCCTAGGCTCATACCACACGTATGAGCGAAAGTACCCAGGACCTTACAATCATTTTAAGCATCCACTGAAACTGCCCTCAGTCACTCATTCAGGTATTATTCATTTGTGCATTCATTGACCATGTAATGAATACTCTGTATTTGTCTCCATGCTTAGCGTACTTTGTTGAGTCAGGCACCGTCTCTTTCTGGCAAGGAAATGTCACAGATTCATAAATTACTATGGTCAGCCAAATAGCATAAGTACTCTGACTGAAGATGATTATCACCTCCAGGCTTCCTGGAAAAGGTCATATTTGAAAACCAAATCTCGACGCATCGGTAGGATTTGCTCAGGCACTGAGAGTAGAGAATGGCATTGGCTAGAGGCAGGTTCTGGTTCCACTTTGTCACTTTCTAGTTGTTTCTTACTGGACAAATCATTTGACCTTTCTGTGCCTCAGTTCCCTCATTTGTAAAATGAGGCTAAAATTACCTACGTCGGGATTTGACGTTGTCAAGCTCTTCCCTGGAGACCTTGTCTGCGTGAGCAGTACCACTAGGCGCCAGCTCCTTCAAATACCAGCCTCGTTATAGGTGGGCCTGTAAAGGGACAGAAGAAACCTTTCGCCTGGAGGTACTGCGTCTCCTGGGTCCTAGGAAGTTCCAGGGCACTGATAAGGTTTATTTGATAAGTGGAAAACCTGAGGAATCTTATAACTTCAATCATGTATGATATCGGGGTCCCAGCCTGGGTCGTCAGGAATCAGGGAGCGTGGTTCTCTGGACCACGCACCAGTCTCACACGAGAGGCTCCTCTTGGGAACTCTCATAGACTGCGAGGACTGTGCCTGATAAGTGGATTCGGCCTTTATTCATTCACCTAAGTCACCACACTTGCTTTATCCTAATTTTTATACTGCTTTTTTGTTTTTAAAAGTGAAAATCATGTTGGGCATGGTGGTACTTACCTGTAATCCTAGCACTTGGAAGGATGAGACGAGGATCGAACGTTTGAAGCTAGCCTGTGATAACACAAGAGACCTTGGAACCAGAAAAAAAAAGTTAAATCAGAATTAGATGTTACTCTGTGGCACACACAAAATCCTGGGTTTGATCCCTAGCAACATCTAGAGAAAGCTGAATTATATAACGTGTGGATTCGTTTTCTTTTTAAAAATAATAGTATTCTGTTACCAACCAGCCCTTCCTGCTTCTTCCTATTTAACTGCTATTAATCTTCTCAACTTCGTTTTAGTATTTTACACATAAGCATTCTGTTGATCAGGGTTTCATGTCTGTTGCAAATGTTTCTTTGCATTGTTCCAGTTTGCTTTCTTTGCTTAAGAATTGTGCATATGGCGACGTATAGATCAGTGCATCCTTTAATTGCTGTGTAGATTGGCATCATATGCTTACCATATCTGACTTATTAACCCATTTCTCTTGTGATAGAGATTGTTTTCAATTTTTTGCTATTATAAAATACTACATAGGAGTATGAGTGTGAAAGTTTGTATGTAAAAGTTTAGTTGTTGATTTCTCGAGGTGGTATTGCAGAGCCATAGGATATTTATATATTTGTTTTTAATAGATATTTCTAAATTGCTCTCCCATAGTACTTACTCAATATTTTTTCTTGAGGTGATGAATCTAATTATTCACGTTTCATCCTAAGTAGTGATATGCATGAAATCATGGATTTGATATGCTAATTATGGATTTTTTCTAACACATACTAAAAAGCATGATGAAACAAGAATAATTTGTCTGTGTTCAACCAAAGACGACACATACCTTTGGCATGTGTACTGTTGTTTTGCAAGTACTAGCACAGTTTGGGGTAAGACTTCAGTTCTAATCCTAGCTGTAGAAACTTGGGCGAGGCAGTTCACTTGTAAGCTTCAATTTCTTCATTTTATAAACGGAGGTGATAAAATGCCTATCTTACAGAAGTAACAGGAAAATAATGTATAATATATTTGGAACAATTTGGGTGGCGTATTTAGATCATCCCAGCCTCTTCCCCCTTGGGATTTGAATTCGAACTTAGGTCCTTCAGCTTGTGAGATGGAGTCTTAATCCTGAGCCATCTCTCCAGCCCCAGACAGCTTTTTAAAGTTAGCAGTTGCTATCGTTAGTGCTTTAAAGACAAAGATGAGAAAACTGAAGTGGCCAAAGAGTTAAATGACCCAGATAACATTCCAAAATCGAATGCAAATCTCCGATTCATTTTAATATTTTTCCTGTTAACAAAGATGGTTAACAGTCTTGGCTATATATACATTGTCATTTGTGAAGCTTTTTTTTTTCTTGTAAAGATCAAAGCAATATATGCACAAGTGAAAATTAAAATAGAGCAGAACGACTTACAATGAAAAGCAGCAATTCCCTGCTGCACCCCACATCCAGAGGATGTGCAGCTCTTTAAAAATAAATTGCTCTGGTCCCGCCTCTGGAAATATGATTCAGTAGGTGGAAATAATAGCTCAGATCACTAACCCCTACTCGGGATGGAAAGCATTACTTGAGACCCCTTGGCTAAGTACGGCTGTGGCGCTTGAAAACACAAGTGCTCCCAAGGAGCTCCGAGGACCCGAGCCTTAGCATCAGGGAGGTGAGGGTCGGGCGGTTTTCCAGTCTGGGCTTCATTCTTGCTCACCGTTCTCTTGGGTCCCACTGTCATTGCCAGGCAACATGTCAGTAGAAGTGTGCTTCATAGAACAAGCTAGATCCAGGTAAAGTTCCCATGTCTTGTTAGAAGGAACTAGGTTGGCTCCCTCATACTCAACTTCGTTGTCTTGGTTTAAGAAGTTGACGAATATACCACAATATTTATCTTTCATTAGGTACTTTAGAAATGTCAAGTCATAAAGCAGTTACTACGCCGCATACCATGTGATCAGTTCTACCAGAAGCATAGGAAGAACATGTGACTTGGGCGTTGATTCAGGCAACACAACACATTTTCCAGCTGAGGCGGTACCAGCAGCACTGCCACTTGTAGGAATACACGAGGTGAAATGGAAGGAAATGTCAGACGATGCAGCAGTGCACCCAAACACCTGGAGACAACAAATGGCAGTTAAGGACCTCTGAAGCGTAATGATTCTTACAAAGGGGAAGAGCTGCAAGAAAACTAGAGATGGTCAGGAGCCACACTGGAGAACTGTAATGCCTGCTAAGAGTTTGGCCTGCTTTCTGGGCTAGTGGAGTTCTCACATTGCTTGTGCATAAGAAATGGGCCAATCTAGGCTCTAACCTCCAAACACTCAATTTCGGCAAGTGGGGTTGGGCCTCAGAACTTGAAGTGTTTAGTCACCAAATGATTTACTGCTGGAGATTTGGGGACCATAGCTTGAAGACAGTGGGGGAACCATGTTGGTGGTTACTCTGCATTGTTGCTGATAAATTACCCCCAAACAGCTTAGGGGAGCAGGGGGTTTATTCTCTAATGATAGTCTGGTTACAGTTCTTAGTCCAGTTGGCAGGAGAATATGTACCAATCACCAAAGGGCGGAGGGTACTGGCCACCGCTCCATGTGGTGGCTGAGAGAGGGACGATCCTCACTTGCTAGACCAGCATGTCTGGCCAAGTTTACACAAAGATGCCGGCTCACTCAACCGGCTCTCTGAACCAGCCTCCTGCTTCTGCCTTCAGCCCTGCCGTCTGCTATGCAGGTCCTGCCCTGATGGTCTACCTCCCTCTGGAACTGTAAGCCACGTGAACTCCCTCAGGTCGTGATGGAGCACTGTCGCAGCAGGAGAGAGGAGTGACCACAATGTACATGTATTTGCTTATCTTGTGTCAAGCAAATAGAGCAGGCACCAGGAGGGGCCAGAAGATACTTCACTTAGAAATGTCCACCCTGCAAAACCACAGTGCCTGGCAGAAAAATGCCTGATAAAATTTCTGAAGGGTGAACGAGTACGTTTGTGAGGAACAGAATGGAGATGGGAACTTGAGAAGACCAGAATGCCTGCTCAGGACAAGGAGAGTAGATACGGGTTGAGGATGACTTGTGGCTGTAATGCCGGATTGGGCTTGACAGCTGATGGTTGCACGCGGAAGGTGACGAGGTGTCTGCAAAGAGCCCTAGCTCTACGCTAACCCAGTCGTCCCGTCCGTTCTTTCCATCTCTAAATCATCTTCCAGGCTTTCCAGCACCTGGAGCTCTGCCCTGAGTTAAAAATTCTGTGCGCATTGCAGACTCTCAAATCAGGACTCTGAGTTCCTCTTCCCTACTTTAGGGTTCTTTCGAGGATTTTCCCAGGTAAGATGGGACATCCCTTTCCCGAGAGCATATAAGGAGATGCCCAATGTGGCAACTCTGTCCCAAGACCCTCGGAGGGAAACTCACTTCTCAAAGGTCCCACTACTAGGAACTACTAGAGTCCGAACTAGAGCCCAGGTTCTTTCAATATTACCTACAGCCTTGATGTTGACAAAACTAATTGCAGATTGCAACAAGCAGAAGTGGTAAGGGAGAAGGTGGGACTCATGTTGAGCCCCGAAGGTTGACATATGAACAGGCCCTGGAAACTTGCCAAATTTGCCACGCCCTCATCCCTTTCCAAGAAGTTCAACATAAGTTGCTGTGCTCTGTACCATGCATGTGACCTCACAGATGTGACCACAGGTGACTAGATTGCAACAGTATCTGAAGGTAGCCAGCCTCTAAGCCTGCTAGCAGCTTACCAAGCAGACTGGTGTGCGTGTAATAGCAAAGGTAGGAAATGGATATTCAGGGAGGCTGAATGCAAGGGCTTCGGAAGAAAGAAAGTTAATTAGAACCTAACGAGGCAGAAGGGGTGGACAGAAACTAAATAGTGACAGCAAAGAACTGGAGAAATCCTAATGAGGCATTTGTAACGAAATCACAGGACCACAAGGTAGCAGAAGCCACGAGGCTGCAAGCTCCAGTGAGCGAAAACAATGCAGAAGCCATGAAGCAATAGCAACCAGGATGTAGCCAGAACCATGAGAAACTGTGAGACGAAACCACTTATGTAAGATTTGGGAAGAACCAGAAGGCTGGAATAGACTTGAGAGCCATCAAACAGCAGAAGCAAGGAGACCATAAGACCTACCGGAAAGCTTAAAGCATAAGGTTCAAAGCAGCAAGAGCTGAAGAGGCAGCAGGGGTTACAGGACAAACAAGCGACCCAGACGCGGCGGATGAACAGGCTGCAGCCCTGAGGCTCAGAAAGGTGCAGGAGCTGTAAGTCCTAGAAACAGAGGCAGCGAAAGCCATGGGCTGGGGTACAGAGAGAAGTTAGTCAGTAGCAGTAGGAGGAGTATAAACAGCCAGAAAGTAGTTGAGTCACCATTTTGGGAAGCACTAGAGGAGGGAGCAACAGATGCTTGCAGCTGAGGGGGTGACAAGAAAAACCGGGCTCTAGAACTGCTTTGCATCATAAGCCATTTTCAAGTTTCTGCCCTGGGAGGCTGCCTTGAGCTGTCCCTGTCTTCCTCATTCTGTGGATGCTTTCATAAATCCCCACCACTAGCCTCAGTGTGACTTCTTGTAAACTAAGAGACACACACCAGTGTGCAATGTAGAGACACGAAGAATAGGGAAATTCTTCCTGGTGGGTTCGAAGCAAGATACAAAGGTGGGAATCGATCCTTTCTCGTGCTTTCACTGGTACATGCACTTTGCACTCATTTGCTTGTTCTCATTTGACTGACTCATTTGTTCACCTATTAGCTTCTGTATTAATGTAAGCATTCGCTAATGTTCTTTCCTATATTCACTCGCATCAGTTTTTCATTCATCTACTTTAAAAGCATGTTGAATTATTTTCTGCATGCCACGCTCTGCTCAAGATTCTGTGTGTAACGTGCTGTCCTCCAGGAACTCACAGTTTGATTAATAGGTGCACTAAATGAAGTCTAGATGGGGCAAAATGGGGCAAAATGAGCATGTAAGAAGCAATGAATGCTTCTCTTCTTAACAGAGTGTGTTGGAGGAATTACTGAGGAAGACTTGGAAAGATGGGTTTACTTGTACTTCAACTAAGTCTTGAAGAGGATTGGGTGTTTACCATGTGTGAAGGAAGGAAAGAACATTGCTAGGAGAGGAGTTGCGGAAGCAGAGTTAAGAACGTGAAAGTATGGGTTTCAGTGGAGACTAGAAATGTTCCATGCGGTGGTAGGGCTGGCAGAAGTTATGCAATCAAACTTAGCTTTGATCAGATGAACAGTGGGAAGCTGTAGGAGGGTTTGAAGGAGACTGATGATGAATTAGGAATCTTATCCTGGAAGCTAGTGTTGAAGACATGGGGTATGGAGTACTGACCTAAATATATGTGAAGAAAAGTGTGCTTCGGCGTCATTAATGGTGTGAACGAGGACTTACTGGAGCCCTGGAAGAGGAAAAGAAGTTCTGCCAGCGCTCAAGGTTGTTTTGGGAAGGAGGTGGGCTTTCAGAGGGAGGATTCTAATTGGCAGGGATGAGGAAGGGCTTTCCAGGCCTGGAAGCTAAGGAAAGAAATAGTAGTAATGATGACATATTTGACAAATGCTTCGGTTTGATTTGAGATTGGGACTGCATTTACAGGGCTTCCCAAGCTACCACATTCTGATGAGACCCGAGGACACAAGGAAATTTAAGGGACAGGGATCATGGGGGCAATTTGTGGAGTTTTTTTCTTTTAAACTTCTTTTTCCCCCTCAGCTTTTCATTTTAAAATGAAGTAATGTAGGTGTGGAGAGATGGCTCAGGGGTTAAGACTCTGTCTCACAAACGGAAAGTCCTAAGTTCGGATCCCAGGTCAAATAAATAAATAAGTAAGTAATTTAAAAAATAAAATGAAGTAATGTAGACACACTGTTTAGATAACTAAATAAGTGTGGAAGGTATCATGGTTAGATATAGATACCAACTTGGCAATTGGAGGCTTGAGCTCTGGGCACAGGTTGTGAAAATTGATAGTTGAATTGAGCCCTGGGCAAGCCTGCAGGAGATTGTCTAATTGATGAGGAAACCCCAGTCCACAGTGTGTGGGACGAGGCCCCTGGGCAAGTGAATAGGATGGAGGGCCCTGGCTAAGGAATTTGGCATTCTTCGGAACACTTGGCCAGACATGCTGGTCTGGCAAGCAAGAAACGTGCCTTCTCAACAGTCTGGTGGATATGGTGTGGCCAGTTCTCTCTGCTCCTGGTGGTGTGTGGACGCTTCCTGCCATGGTAGAAGTGGAACCAAGAGCCATAAACCCAAATAAAGTCCTTGTTCCTTAAGTCACTCGGCCATGGGTTTATCAGAAACAGTACAGAGTAACTGCGGCAGAGGTCTTACTTTTCAAAAGGCAAAAGTCCAGCTCTGACAAGATGGTTCGGCAGGTAGAGCCGGCCGTGTGCAAGCCCCAGAGCCCACGCAAATGGCGGGCGGAGTAACTTGACTCCACGAAGTTGTCCTCTGATCTCCACCTGCGTGTGCGCCGGCCGCCCACACTCATGCGCGCATACAGTAATAAAGTTTTAAATAAAAGCAGAGTCCACTGCCCCATTCCCCCTGCCCCCTCTCGTTTTTGTCTTCAAATTTCATTAATTCCTCTGACTGTTATCTCCGGGCCTAAATAATATACTGTGTGGGCATTTTTTTTTTGAAAAGAAAAAAAAGATGTCATTTTACATTTTACTTATTTTGCGTGCACACACAAGTGTGTATATGTGTGTGTGTAGTTTTTTTTTTTTGGTTGTTGTTGTTTTGTTTCACGCTGGGATTTCCCAGGTTCTGACCTCCAGAGCTGGAAGTACAGACCTCTGCCATATCCACCTGCTGGGTTTCTGTTTTGTTTGTTTGATTTTAATGAGGGACCAGGGATCTGAACTCAAGTCCTTCTGTTTGCAAGGCAGAGTCTTAACCCCTGAGCCATCTTTTCAGTCCTGCATTTTTAAAAAATGACCAGTTTCAGATATTACACGTTGCTATCTTCTGGCAAATGAAAATTTCAAGCTCAACTCATTTTCTTTCTAATTTAGTCTCACCAGTGGGTAGCATTTTAAGTTTTAAGCTAATCGCCGGATTTTCCCATGAACTGGAGACAGGATTTCCCTTCCTTCTGTTCTGAGATGGGGGGAGGGTCGTAACCTTGGCTGGACTTAAGCTCACTGTGTGGTTGGCACTGTCCATGAAAGATCTTCCTGCTTCCAACTTCCAAATGATGGTATTACCCGCGTTCACCACCGTACTCCATTTGAGACAACTTTTCTTGACCAGAACTTTGTTAAATAAAACATTCTTTCCTTTAGCCCTATTCCTCACCCATTTTCCTCCCAACTTCTGTAGTCTGGCTATTTATTTTAAGCTTTTTTTTATTAATACATTTTTATTATTATTTCAGCTCATACAAACTTAATAGGTACACCAGTTCCCTCCCTCCCTCCTCCTTCCCCCAAACCCCCTGCTCCCCCTCCTATTTTAAGCTTTTTGAGATAGCCTCATTAAGCCCAAAACGGCTTCACCCTTGTCACATAGCCAAGGATGACCCTGAATTCCTGATTCTCTTGTCTCCACTTCCCACGGGCTGGAATTCCAGCATGGCTGCTACTAGCACCGTCACACTTTGATTTCTCACCTGGACTTTTATAGTATAAGCCGATAACATTAATTTTGCTCTATAATCCTGACTTCTGTTTATCTTTTTTGGTATTTTGTCTAGAATTTCATTCTAGAAGTTTGAAAGTGACAAACATGACTAAATATTCTTCATTTTAGAGACAATTTTTTTCTTTGTAGAAAGTTTTTTTTCCCTGTTTCCAATTTCATCCTTTCATTGTCTTGCTTTAATCATACACACACACACACACATACACACACATCCATTACAGAATTATAGAAAGTCAAGAATTATAAAGTCTTTTAAAAATATTATACCAAACTACTTTTTGTCTAACTAACCCCAGGAGAACTTTTTCTTTAGCTGCACCCAATCCACTTTTCAAGCACGTACAATTTCCCTTCGCTGCTTTCCTTTGTTATATCCACTGCTTGCTAGTTCCTAAGGTTTTTATTTTGTTTGCTTGTTTTCCCCAGAAAGTAAACTTCTTCATCCTCATCCCTACTCCAAGGTTTAGGGAATATCGAGGAAGAGGAGCAGTAAGTTTGTAAGAGCATGAAGTGGGGCAGGGATACAGCCAGATGTTACATTCGGGTCAGTATCCATGATTTCGTGGCATCTATGTGTATTCCCACAAAACCTGCATGAGAAATATCCTATCAATATTACACCATGGAACGGGAATGATTTTTAGAGGACCCATGCTTCTCTGAGAGATTGATGAGGCTACTGCTGATGGGGAAGAAATGGAAGGTGTTTTCTTCAGTGGTGTCGCAGTTCTCCTGCATGGTTGCTGATAAATGACCATCAAACGGCTAAAGGGAACAAGGGTTTATTCTCTCTTATGATTCCTGGTTACAGTTCTCAGCCCAGCTTGACAGAAGAGCACGCACCAACACCAGGGCCAAGGGAACTGGCCACGCCATCACCACATAACAGCTGAGAGATGGACAATCCTTACTTGCCAGACCAGCATGTCTGGCCAAGTGAACAGAAGGATGCCAACTCTCTCAACCAGCTCTCTGTGATTTATCCAGGGCCTAGTCCCACCCACCATGGACTGGGCTTTCCCCATCAGCTAGACAATCTCCTGCAGGTTTGTTCTGGGCTTAACTCAACCAATAATTCTCTACAAATGTGCCCAGAGCTTAAACCCTCAACAATCAAGTTGACACCTGTGCTTAACTATGACATTCCACCCCTTGTCTCCTTGACACAAAAACAATAGCACTTTTAAACTGTAACCCTCAATCCTTGTCCCCATATATGTTAAAAATTATCTTTAAAATACAAATACATTTCATAGATAAATTTAAAATGTTCTCTCATTAAAACTTTAGTTCCAACATTTTAAAAGTTCAGAGTTTCTTAACCTTAAGAATGTATTAAATCAAAATAAGTTAAATACTTTAAAACAGATAAAACATTAAAACAGAAGTATCTTGATGTAATAAGAAAACATTTAAATTAAGATCGAAGTCCAGCAAATCACCGCATCCTGAACTTTAATGTCCATCTTCTGCCGCTCATCACGTAGTCAAGGCGGCTTAAAGATTCTAGGCATCCCCAGTCTCTGTTTGTAGCTTGAAGTTGTAAAAGCAGAGTTCCTTGAACCAGGCTGAATCTCCACTCGCAGCAGTCCTCAGCATACATCCCACGGTTCTGGCATCTCCAACACTCTGGGTTCTCCTCTGTAGCTAACAGCTTCACCCTTCCTTGCAGGAACTCTGCGCCTGCCACTTGGTGCCAAGCTTTTGCTGCTCTCCACAAACCCCTCAAATCATTCACCAAAACCAGTACCACCTGGGGGACGCTGCCAGACTCTGAAGCGAGTTTGAAACTCAGTTTGGTCCCCTTGAGCCACAGCTGCACCACATCTTGTGCTTTGATGCTGGAAAAGCCTCTTCCAGGCGGCCAAATTTCCAAAGGGCAAGAAACAGCTTTAACCTGGGCTTTTGGCCCCTGAAGGAATCTGGATTTTCAAACTCGAAGTTGTCATATGGTGGTTTTCATGTCTTCTACCGTCCCAATGCAAGTCACTAGGTTTTCCTTCACTGATACTCATTTCTCCAACAGCAGCAGATATTCTGCTGCCTGCCCTTTGTACATCCAGAGCTTCACGGCCACCAACACAGCTCCCCGCTATCAATTAAACCAGTCCATCATATTCAAATTCAACTTCAACAAAGTCCTCGTTTCCCTTATCACAAACTGGGCCCAAACAATCCACAACTCTCTCACCATTCTCATTGTCCAAATGGCCCATTAAACTCTGCAGAACGGTATTTGCAATCCACAAAGTGAAAATCTTAAAAGTATTTCCAACTGTGTCCAGCGAAACCGTTCAAAAACCACAAAACCCACATAGATTTATCAGCAACACCCGTGGGTACCAAATTCTTTCTCAATTCGCCTGCATGGTTGCTGATAAATGACCATCAAATGCCTTAAGGGAACAAGGGGTTTATCCTTTCTTACAATTACTGGTTACAGTTCTTAGTCCAGCTTGATGGGAGAGCACACACCAACACCAGGGCTGAGGGAACTGGCCACACCATGACCACATAACAGCTGAGAGAGGGACAATTTACTTGCCAGATCAGCATGTCTGGCTAAGTGAATAGAAGGATGTCAACTCTCTCAACCAGCTCTCCGTGATTCCAGGGCCTAGTCCCACCCACCATGGGCTGGGCCTTCCCCAGCAGCTGGATAATCTCCTGTAGGTTTGCTCTGGGCTTAACTCAACCACTAATTCTCTACAAATGTGCCCAGAGCTCAAACCCTCAACAGTCAAGTTGACAGTTGTGCCCAACTATGACAAGTGGTGTCCACACTGATACATGAGTCAGGCTCAGCAAGTACGGAGGCACATGTTATCAAGTGCAAACCAGATGAAACTCAGTGGACCACACATCAAAAAGACTTCAAAACGGGAGGGAGTCTGGCAGAGGAGAACAAGGATTGAAAAGGGAAGAGGAGGGGGAGTAAGGGGCGAAAATTTCATAAATTCACCATATTCATATGTGTAATACTAAAAGAATACAAAATTAAATATAAAAAAGAAAGTAAACATCTTGAGTCTTTGCACATCTGAAAATAATCTGAACTTTGGGATCCACACAAAACTGAAGGCATTGTTCCACTATTTGGGGAGTGGGCGATGAGGGGGTGTCTAACTATATTGTCCAAACTGGTCTTGAACTCCTGAATTCAAGTAATTCTCCCAATTCAGCTTCCCAAATGCTGGGACTCTAAGCATGTGCTTTCAAACCCAGCTCTCTCCACTATTTTCTAATACCCATATTGGCAAGTGTGGCTAGTAAGAATCTGACTGTAAAGATAACATCTCTCTCTCACTGCTTTTTCTCCTCACCTTTCAGGACCCCAAAGACACAAGTGTCATATCTTTTGTAATAGTATTCTTAAGTTCTTGAAGTTGTTTTTATTTTTCCCCAGTCTACTTTTTTGGTCTATTTTGCAGATTGGAAAACATCTATTGTTTTACTTTTAAGCTAATTTTCCCCCCTCATTCTATTTTGCTATTAGCCCATTCACTGAGGTTGTTATTTAGGTTTTTGTATTTTTGTTATAAACTTTCCATATGGTTGTTCTTTATATTTTTACTTCTTTCCTACAATTTCTAGGGTGTTTTTTTTGTTTGCTTTAAGTATTATCCTAATTATTGGGGCATCTTTATAGTGATTCCTAAAAAACTCTTTGCAGATAATTTTGACATCTCTGCCATCTTAGTGTTAGTGTCTATTTGGGTATTTTTGTTGAGATTTTCTTGTTTTTTTTTTTTTTTTTTTTTTTTGTATGAAGAGTGCTTTCCAATCAGAAATCGGGTATTTAGGGTATTGTGTTAGGAGATGCTGGATATTATTTTGGTGTTTTTTCCTTTCACCTTCGGGTGCTATTATGACAGTGTTAAAAGAGGCACCTCTCCATTAATTCAGTGGATACAGACATTCAGGTTCCCCACTCAGAATCCGTTGGTACTATAGGGCAGTGTCTGCTAGCTGGGGATGGACCTTCCAGCTGTCTATGCAACTTTTTGTGATACCGCCCCAGCGGGAAGAGATAGGGATAATCCTTATCCAGTAGGGACGGGAGTCTCAACTCCCTTGTTGGCCTTTGCTGAGGCAGTGAAAGTAGAGCCACAGGTTTTTCTGTGCTTGTGATGGTCAGTCTCAGCTGCCAAGCCAACACTTAGATGGTGAACCTCTGGGCACACCCATAACAAATTACTGTTTAGGGCAGGTCTTTGGGCAAGGCTGTAGGATGTTGTCTTATAGTTGACCCATCCATCGTGGGTGGCAGCATTCTCTGTGCTGCACAAAACGTGGAGCTGAGCAGTGGCAAACTCTGCTTTGCCTGTGGCTATGGTAAGGTTACTTTCTTTGACTCTTGCCAATGTAACTCTTTTGTCATGCTAGACTCTAACCTGGAATTGTTCCTCTAAATTATTGCAGTTTGGTGTCTATTGCAATAATAAGTTATGAAACTGAAACAGTGATATTTGGCTGAGTAAAGCAGTTGATGGCTTCCTTGACCTTAACTCTGGAATATCTGAGGTGAAAAGCAGATTTAACAATCTTACCACTTTCAACCCTGTTTGCTACCACATTCTCTACCCAGTTTGCTACCATCTCTTCATATTTCAGAGTCTTTATATGTTTATATGTAATGCCTAGGAGTTTTACCTACAGTTAATGGGACAAATGGAAGAAAGTAGGAGCTAGTGATACAATGTTTCTCTAACATGTACGGGGCCATGGATTTGATCCCTAGTACTGCAAAGAATGGGGAAGAGAACTTTAAAAAAATTTGTGTATGTGTATGTGCCTGTGAAAACCCAGGGGTGACATTTGGGAATCATCTTGGATTGCTCATCCACCTTATTGCTTGCTCTGGGGATTCTCAGACTCTATCTTCCAGGGCTAGAATTATAGATCACCGCCATATCCCCTAGCATTTTTATGTTGGATCTAGGAATCTAAGCTTATGCCTATTTGCTTGTGAGACAAAAGCCTATCCACTGAGCAATCTACTCAGTCTTACATTTAAATTTTTGTGCTTATTTATTTTTATCTTTAAAAATAGTGTTCTTTGGACTGACAAGATGACTTTGCAGTAAAAAACCTGCATGGCAAAATGGGGGGGCTAACTTTAAAAAAAAATTGTCCATGGAACTCTACACATGCACATTATAGGTGAACACCTGGTTCCCTTCTCCCTTCTCCCTCTCTCTTCCTCTCATTTTTCACACAAAAATGAATTTTTTAAATTAAAATATAATCGTGAATTTTTAAAATGTGGTGAATATACATCATACACTGTGTTGAGATTTATAAAAAACTCTTTTAAGGCTTTCTTGCTAAGGGCCCCAGCGGGCTCCCTGCTCCTCGGGTAAAGCTGGGAAGGACTCTAGGCCATGACCCAGGCCCCAGATCATCTGTGGGTCCCACTAGCCAGTCCACCCGTTCTCCTCCAGCGGGACCCCTGCTCCACTGGGCTCCCTGCTCCTCAAGAATTTGACAGAGTCCAGAGAAAACCCAAGTAATGGACTAGAGGACCATTCATCTGAAGTCCTCTAAAATCATCCCATCAAATGGAAGACAATCTTCACATCCAGCTCAAAGATAAGTAAACCCTTTTTACCGTCTTGTTCCTCTCAATTATTAGTCACCATAGTTTAAGATTTCCATATATCCCACCCAAAAACCCATACAACTTTGGGAACTATATCATTTGCCCTCACACATAGCCTAGGAAGTAACCTAAAAAGTGTACTACCATACTAATATTTAATCCCTGTCTACTAAACTCACCTTAATTGATGTACTAACACTCCAATAGCCTCATCTAGGAAACAACACCCAACACCAGACAGGAATATCCAACTCCAAGGCAAACACTAGCAATAACTGCTCAAGTGTAGTAATACTATCGAATTCAGTTCAGCCAAAAACATACACCAAGAAAGACATAAGAGACAAAATGAAAAATGTCCAGGTCATAACACAAATCCATGAGAAACAAAGACCAAGACAACAAATCTACAAAAGGCATCAACCCCATAATGATGGAATCCAACAAGAATAAACTAACAGAAAATAGCCAAAAAAGCCATACCCAAGATAATAAAGCCTGATCTTTACTATGATCAAAACAATGAAAGAAGAATTAAATAACCATATCAACCAATTTCAACAGGAACACAACAGGCACTTGGAGGAGATGAGAAAAGCAGATGGAGAAACAAAAAAGGCATAGAGCATTTAAAACAATCTCAAGCAGAGATTAAACTCAGAACTAAAAGAAAAGCCATCTTCAACCCAAAACTCAACAGAGAGTTTTATCAGCAGAACTAATCGAACAGAAAATAAGAGTATCAGATCTTGAAGACAAAATGGAAAAACAAACCAGTTCAATCAAAGAGGTTGTTAAAGCCAAAAAGATACTTGAGAGGAATATTCAAGAGTTATGGGACACCTTGAAGAAGCCTACCATATACATTTATGGAACACCAGAACAAGAATCCCAAAATAACACACCCGAGGAAAATTTTCAAATTATCATCAAGGAAAACTTTCCACATCTAAAGAAAAAGAGGCTCATCCAAATACAAGAGGCATTCCGCACCTCAAACAGAAACTCACCATGGCAAATAATAGTCAATATAGTACACATACAAGACAAAGAGAATGTACTGAGAGCTTTAAGAGAAAAAAAAATCACTTTAAAAGGTAAACCTATTAAAGTAACAAATGATTTTTCAATGGAAACAGTAAAAGCCAAAAAAGCTTGGAGAGACATAAATCAAACAATGAATGCACACAAGTGTCAACCCAGGCTGATATACCCAGCAAAACTATCAGTGATGATTGAGGGTGAAAGAAAAATTTTCTGCCATAAAGATAAGTTGAAGGCTTATATAGCCACCAAACCAGGCCTTCAAAAAAAAATGCTAGCGGGGCTGGAGAGGTGGCTCAGGGGTTAAGCCTCTGCCTTGCAGGCAGAAGGTCCTGAGTTCGGATCCTAGACCCCACGTATAGATGCCAGCGGAAGCGGGGGCGGCCTGCGTTTCTGATCCTGGTAGGGCGGAGCCTGTGAATCCTGGGGCAGAGTAAACAAGGAGGAGGTGGAGGCATCCATGGTGGTTCCTAGATTCGTCCGTGGTTCTACACACACACACACACATACATGCACACACGTGCACACATGCATACACGCACAATTGAATAAAAAAATGCTAGAAAAGATACTCAAGCTTGAAGAACAAACATATCCAGGAGAACAGAAGGGAAGTAAAATACCACCAAAACCTACAAGCTAAATACACTTATGAAAGCCACTAAACACAAAAAATGTCAGGAATCAAAAGTAATTTCTCCATTATAACACTAAATGTCAATGGAATTAACTCACCAATCAAAAGACACAGATTACAAACATGGATTAGAAATCAAAACCCATCCATCTGCTGCCTTCAGGAAACACATCTCACCACAAAAGATAGGCACATTCTAAAAGTAAAAGGCTGGAAAAAAATTCTTCAAACGAATGGAACCAGGAAACGAGTAGGGGTAGCAATTATGCTATGACAAAGGGGACTTCGAAGCAAAGAAAATCATAAGAGATACAGAAGGATACCATATTTTAGTCATAGGAACAATTCACCAGGAAGACTTCACAATATTGAACATATATGCACCTAATATGGGCTCCTCCATATTCATTAAGCAAATGCTACAATGTCAAAAACAAGAAATCAATCCCAAAATAATAATAGTTGGGGATTTCAATACCTGATTCTCAACATGGCATAGACCAACAGGCCAAAAACTCAACAGAAGCACATTGAAACTTAATCAAACCCTTACTGAAATGGACCTTACAGATCTCTATCAAACCTTCCATCCAAGCACCAAGGAGTACACATTCTTCTCAGAAACCCACAGAACTTTTTCAATAGACTACATATTGGGCCACAAAATGAATCTTCACATATACAGGAAAGTTGAAATTCTAGCCTGTACCCTGTCAGACTACCATGGTCTAAAGCTTGACATCCACAACACAACAAATAGCAGAAAATACACTCATTCTTGGAAATTAAATACCATATCAAAATCTCTGGGAAACAATGAAGCCATCCTAAGAAGAAAGTTTATAACTCTCCATGCCTATATCAAAAAAATGGAAACGTCAAAAGTAAATGACTTAACAGTGCAGCTTAAAGATTTAGAGACATGACAGCAATCCAATTCTAAAAGTAATAGAAGACAGGAGATAAGCAAAATCAGGAGAGAAATATCCGAAATTGAGATAAGGAAAATGATACAAAGAATCAATCAGAGAAAAAGCTGGTCCTTTGGAAAAATCAGTGAGATTGATACATCACTAGCTAATGTAACTAAAATCAAGAAGGAGAAAACCCAAATTAACAAAATTAGAGATGAAAATGGAGTTATCACAACTGATACCCAGGAAATTCAGAGAATTATAAGGTCATTATTCAAAAACTTATACCCCATGAAATTTGATAACCCAAAAGAAATGAATGAATATCTGAGTGAGCATAACTTACCTAAATTGAATCAGGAAGTATTGAATCATGAAATAGTCTTATAACAAATGAGGAAATTAATGAAGTAATCTTGAATCTCCCCAGCAAAAAATCTCCTGGAACAAAAGGATTCAGCACAGAATTCTACCACACATTTAAAGAGCACCACTGCTCCTTAAACTACTCCATAAAATAGCGAAAGGAGGAACACTTCCAAATTCTTTCTACGAAGCTAATATTATACTAATCCCAAAACCTAATAAAGATACACTTAAAAAAAAAACTACAGGCCAATCTCTTTGATGAACACAGATGCAAAGATTCTTGTTGCAGTTTGCTTGAATGGTTGCTGATAAATGACCATCAAATGGCTTAAGGGAACAAGAGGTTTATTGTCTTACTGATAATCCAGTTACAATCTGTAGTCCAGCTTGGCAGGAGGGCATGCACCAACACCAGGGCAAAGGAAACTGGCCACACCATCTCTACATAATGGCTGAAAGAGGGACGATCCTTATGTGACAGACAGCATGTCTGGCCAAGTGTACACAAGGATGCCAACTCAGCTCCCTCTATGTGTTTTATTCCAGGGCCTAATCTTACCCACCTGGGCCTTCCCCATCAGCCAGACAATCTCCTGCAGGTTTGCTCTGGGTTTAACCCAATCACTAATTCTCTGCAAATGTGCCCAACTACCAAGTTGACACCTGTGCCTAGTCATGAGAATTATCAACAAAATCTTAGCAAACAGATTCAAAAACATATCTGTGATCAAATAGGTTTTACCATGGCACACAAGGTTGGTTCAACATATGCAAATCAATGAATGTAATCCATCATATAAACCAATCCAAAAGTCCAAGACAACATGACACTCTTGATAGATGCAGAAAAAACTTTTGACAAGATCCAGCACCCTTTTATGATCAAAACCCTATAAGTTCACAGACTTTCATTCCTGATCATTTACAAGTGAGGGGGTGTGATCTCACCAGAAGGGGAGGGCATATAGTCTGGCAGATAAGAAGTAACCATTTTGCAAATGGGTGATTGACCCTTCCCTCACTGCGGTTTCCTACTTTTATTACATCTACCTTTGAATATACTTTTATAACAAGACTCTAGTTTAACAGCTTTTTATCTCTGGCCAGGGGGTGACGTACAATACCCATTAGGATGGAGTGAAGGGCATTGCAGGAGCAGCAAAACTGCAAAAAAAAAAAAAAAAAAAAAAATCAACAAACCATAATCCAGAACTTCAGAGACTCTTTATCAACCACCTGGAACTAGGCCAGCCTAATCTCTCCCCATCCTGAAGCTCAGGGAAATTCGCGGAAGAGGGGGCGGTAAGATTGTAAGAGCAAATGGATGGGAGGAGTAATGATATGCAAGATAGTCCACACAAATTAGGACCGAAGCAATCATAATTGGATTTTGCATGCCCTGCGCAATGTCCAACACACTATTGACCCCATAAAGTCTAGCATTTGCTAAAGGCACCAAGATCCTTGGAGGCAAGGGATTGACAGCCACAGTAGTGTTCCTATGCTTAAGGGGAACACAGGAAAGGGTTCAGGGAAATGCCACTGGGTCCTTGTACGTCATCAGAGAGGAGGACCCAGAGAAGAGTCAGGCATGCACATTAAGGGATTCTCCGGGGATTGGGGGGGAGGCACTGGGGGATGGGGAGGGAGGGATGAGGGGAGGGGGAGTAGAGGGGTGGGGGGAGGAGGAGGGAGGGAGGGAACCGGTGTACCTATTAAGTTTGTATGAGCGGAAATAATAATAAAAAATGTTTAAAAAAACCCTAGAGACAGTTGGAATGGAAGGAACATTTATCAACATAATAAAAGCTGTATACAACAAGCCAACAGCAAGGATTATACTCAATGGGGAAAAACTTGAAGCATTCCCACTTCGATCAGGAACTAGACAAGGCTGTCCACTCTCACCACTTCTATTCAATATTGTACTTGAACTCTTAGCTGGAGCCGTAAAACAAGAAAGGGAGATAAAAGGGATTTAAATCAGCAAGAAAGAAGTCAAGATATCTCTATTTGCAGAAGACATGATCGTACACCTGAGAGATCCTAAAAACTCCACCAGGAAACTCCTGGAACTAATATATAAGTTCAGCAGAGTGGCAGGTTACAAAATAAATGTGCAAAAATCAGTGGCCTTCCTGTTCATGAAGGATGAAAAAAGTGAAAAAGTCCTAAGAGAAACAATCCCATTTACTATGGCCCCTAAAAAAATGAAATACCGGGGCTGGAGAGGTGGCTTAGAGATTAAGCCTCTGCCTTGCAGGCAGAAGGTCCTGAGTTCGGATCCTAGACCCCACGTATAGATGCCAGGCGGAAGCGGGGGCGGCCTGCATTTCTGATCCTGGTAGGGCGGAGCCTGTGAATCCCGGGGCAGAGTAAACAAGAAGGAGGTGGAGGCGGTCCACAGTGGTTCTGGAATTCGTCCGTGGTTCTGCACACACACATACCACAGACACACAAGCACACACACGCATACACACACAATTGAATAAATAATAAATAATAAACAAATTAAAAAAATGAAATACCTTGGTATAAATCTAACCAAAGAAGTCAGAGACCTTTATAATGAAAACTTTAAAACCCTAAAGAAAGAAATTACAGAAGACACCAGAAGGTGGAAAGACCTCCCTTGTTCCTGGATCTGCAGACTCAACATCATAAAAATGACCATCCTACCAAAAGCAATATACAGATTCAGTGTTATACCAATCAAAATCCCCCAAGCAATTCTTTAAAGAAATTGACCAAACAATCTCAAATTTCATATGGAAACACAAAAGGCCCAGGACAGCAAAACAAATCTTTTTTTTTAAACATTTTTTATTATCTCCACTCATACAAGCTTAGTAGGTACACCGGTTCCCTCCCTCCCTCCTCCCCCCCCTCACCCTTCTGCTCACTCTCCCCTCACCCCTCCCTCCCCACCCTCCAGTGTCTCCCCTCTTCCAATCCCCAGAGAATCCTTTAATGGGCATGCCAAACTCTCCTCTGGGTCCTCCTCTCTGATGATATACAAGGACCCGGCGGCATTTCCCTGAACCCTTTCCTTTGTTCCCCTTAAGCATAGGATCACTATTTTGGCTGTCAATCCCTTGCCTCCAAGGATCTTGGTGCTTTTAGCAAATGCTAGACTTTGTGGAGTCAATAGTGTGTTGGACATTGCGCAGGGCATGCAAAGTCCAATTATGATTGCTTCGGCCCTAACTTGTGTGGAGTATCTTGCATATCATTGCTCCTCCCATCCTTGTGCTCTTACACTCTTAGCGCCCCCTCTTCCGCAAATTTCCCTGAGCTTCAGGATGGGGCGAGATTAGGCCGGCCTAGTTCTAGGTGGTCTAGTTTAACAGCTTTTTATCTCTGGCCAGGGGGTGACATCCAGTACCCATCAGGATGGAGTGAAGGGCATTGCAGGAGCAGCAAAACAAATCTTGAGTAACAAAAACACTGCTGGAGGTATCACTATACCAAATCTTAATCTATACTACAAATCCATAGTAGTAAAAACAGCTTGGTACTGGCTCCAAAATAGACAGGTAGATCAATGGGTAAGGATTGAAGACCCAGAAATAAGCCCCTACACATACAGTCATATGATTTTTGACATAGGGGCCCAGAAAACTCAATAGAAAAAAAAAAAAAAAACATCTTCAACAAATGGTGCTGGCAAAACTGGATATCCACATGCAGAAGATTAAAACGGGACCCGTACTTGTCGCCATGCACAAAAATCAACTCCAAGTGGATCAGGGACTTTAATATTAGGCTAGAGACTATAAAAACCCTTGAGCTGATTGGGCTAGGCCAACAGTTCCTAAACAGAAAACAATAGCATAGGCACTAGAACCAACACTCCACAAATGGGATCTTGTGAATTAAAGAGCTTTGTTCAGCTGAAGTGATTGTAAAACAATAGATGACTTTTGATAGCAATCGGGACGGAGCCAAGTGCAGTGCAGGAAAAGCAAAACTGAAAACAACAACAAACCATAATTCAGAACACCAAAGACCCTACGTTAATCACCTGGAACCAGAACAGCCAAATCTCTCCCTATTCTAAAGTTTAGGAAACCTCACTGAAGATGGGGCGGCGAGATTTTAAGAGTCTAATGATGGGGAGGACCAACAATATGCAAGGTACTCCACACAAGTTAGGGTTGCAGAAGCCAGAACTGGACTTTGTCTCACCTGCACAATGGCTGACATGTCAATGACTCCTGCAAGGTCTAGCAGGGATCACAGAGGAGAAGGCTCCAGGCAGTAGGATCTTTAGAGGCAAGGGATTAAACAGTCATAATAGAGTTCCCATAGTAACTGGGAGCCCAAGAAAGGGCTCAGGACTATGCCACTGAGTTTTTATCTCTTGCTAGGGTGGAGGACTCAGAGGGAGGTTTGGAATTCACACAAAAGGATGCTCTAGGGGATGGAGGGAGGAAGAGGGAGACACGGAGAGGGGGAGGAAAGGAGGGGGTGAAAGGAAGGAGGGAAGGGGGAGAGTGCAATGGGGGATGACTGGGGAGGGGAGAGGGAGGGAGAGGAGCTTGTATGATCAGGAAAAAAATAAAATGTGGGAGAAAAAATTCTTTTAAGTATAGCATACATTTTGACCATATTTACCCCTCATACCATCTCCTTTCTCCTCTCCCTCTTCCTCACAAATGTTTTCCCCTAGTCTCCCTTCTGTTTTCATATCATATATATATGAGATATATTAATGATTCTGAGTCTAACCCATTTCACCTAAAACAATGCTCTCAATTTATGTCCATCTTTCAGCAACCAACCTAACTTCATTCCATTTTTTATCTGTTTGTCTGTTGTTACTTACTGAACCCACTCCCCTTTTTTATTATACATTTTTCAAGAATTTTGTTTTTGGGGTCCTAAATTAATGTGCTTAGGTCTGTGAATTTTTATTATTGTGCTGAGCATTTGCTACATTCTAAAGCCCTTTAACTTGCAAAATTCTGTTATTTATCTGGTTTATTCCACTTCTTCATTTTTTAGGTTCTGTTTTGGAAATCCTGAAAGCAGATTGGTAGAACCCCTGAATTTGTCTTTGATAACTGTTTTCCATGTGTTGCCTGGCTCCTTTTCCTCTTCCTCCCATTCTCTTCCATCGAGGGTTCTCCCTTCTCTCCTTTTTTTCTGCTTTTGGGAAAAAGACTTTGCTTTCTCTTTCAGTTTTTCGGTTGCTTTTCTTTTCCGTTTTTACATTTTGAATTTCCACAATTAATTCATGTTATCTTCTCCTTTCGGTAACATGCTATTCATGTTTTATGCACTATTATCTTAAATCTCTGAGAATAATGCGTTTTTATATTTCCTTTTTAGAAAAATCTATTTTGTTTGAAATTGTTTTGAGTTTTGCTGCTCGTTGTGGAATATTTTTTATTTGTAGTCTTTTCACAAAGAAAATCTTGTAGACCATTGCTTCCATTCATTACTCTGATACAACCAAATAACTGACCAAGTAATTTAAGGGAAAAGGGGTTTAATTGCCTCACAATATTATATCCTGCTATGGTAGGGAGTTCACAGCAGCAGAAGATGAGGGAACTGGTCACAACACATGCACAGTCAAAAGTAGTAAGCAATGGATGAATGCTTATCTACGCTTGGCTAGTGCTCCCCATCTTTTTTTTTTTTTTTTTTGCATGTATGTGAATGTGTGTTTGTGTGTGCACACTAGAGGGTACTTGAGTGTGTGTCCCTGTGGAGGCAAAAGGGTGACTTCAGGAATCATCCTGGATTGCTCTACCTCCTTATTGCTTTGCTCTGGGGTTTCCTAGGCTTCTCCTCCAGGGCCAGAAGTGGAGACCTTGCCATATCTTCCCAACATTTTAGGTGGAGTCTGGAGATCCAAAGTCAGTTTCTTTTGTTTAAGAGGCAAAGGTTTTTAAGCACCTGAGCTATCTCCCCTATCCCTCTCCATCTTTAGTCCTGGACCACCTGGATCACTTAGGGAGTGATCCTTCCTCCAGTGAACTAGATCTTTCCACATCAATTAATCAATCGACAATTCTTCACATGCATGGCCAGAAGCCAAACTTAATCTATAACACTTGCTTGGGAGACATGCCTCCTAGACAGTACTGACTACCTCAACTATGATGGTTTGCTGATGTTTTAAAATGTGCAAAAAAGATCTAAACATCTTTCATTGTATGATGAGAAAAGACCTCAGTAGTCAACCAAGGTGCATCCTATTGAAATGAAAGGTTAGTGAGACAGAAAACCACAAGTGACCAAAGTGCAAAGTATTGGAGAACCTGGCAGAAATGCTCAACCCTAATAAATCTCTCCCCATCCTTAAGCTCAGGGAACCTTGCAGAAGAGGAAGCTGTAAGATTGTAAGAACCTAAAGGTGGGGAGTTATACCTCCAGTCAGGACACACGGGCATGACAGGGCTACTCCATCCAGGACCTTGCTACAATGAGATTTACAACTACCAGATCTACATAATGACTGACACATCAACATTCCCTCATGCACCAGCGAAGATATCTGAGGAGAAATGACTATGCATTCCAGCAAGGATAGCTCAGGAGAAACAACTACACTCAGTGGGAAGTCTAATGGCAGGTGCGGGAAAAGGGAAGGTGTGCTTCCTCAACTGTGGATTTATTGCGGAAGGACCACTTACAGTACAGAGACCTGATGCCTTACTAATGCAGGTGGCCCCAAAAGAGCACTGTAGTCCACACATGCAGAGAGGTATGAAAGTGGGAGGGACAGGGATGGATGGGTGAAAAGAGACAGTGGGAGAGAATGGAGAGGGAGCATGGAAAAAACATTAATAAATTTAAAGAAATTTAATAATGAAAACCTTACTGGAAACTGGGGGGGGGGGGGGGGGGACAGCAAAGCCAGACAACTGGTGGCTTTCCTTTAGGATGATCTGAACAGTGCCATCTACTGTGTTTACAGACTTCCTGATGGTAAGAATGGCAAGATCATTTCTCTGGGATTGTTCAGGTTCTTTAGAGAAATAACTTCTGGGTTTTGTCCAGGTGTAGATACCTGGCTACTGTGACCTGCACAAGGGAATGGGTGGATGACTTGTTATCCGAACTTTTACTAAATTCCGTTTCTGTCATACATCTCACTTCTATATTCCTGACATTGGCAAGACCCCAAACCCTTTTCTTTCTTTTTTAAAATTCATATATATTCTTTTTTTTCTCCCACATTTTCCCCTAATCATACAAGCTCAATAGGTACCCTATCCTCTTCCTCCCCCTCCCCTCCCCAGTCGTTCCCCCTTGCACTCTTCCCCCTTTCCCCCTTCCTTTTACCCTCTCCTTCCCCCTCTCCCAGTGCCTCCTTCTTTCTCCCTCCCATCCCCTGGAGCATCCTTTTGTGTGAATTCCAAACCTGCCTCTGAGTCCTCCACCCTAGCAAGATGGAGAACTCAGTGGAATAGCTCGGAGCCCTTTCTTGGGCTCCCAGCTAGTATGGGAACTCTATTATGTCTGTTAACCCTTTCCTCTAAGGATCCTACTGCCTGGAGCCTTCTCCTCTGTGATCTCTGCTAGACTTTGGGGGGGGGGAATCATTGACATGGCAGCCATTGTACAGGTCAGGCAAAGTCCAATTCTGGCTGCTGCAGCCCTAACTTGTGTGGAGTATCTTGCATATTGTTGGTCCTTCCCATCTTTAGGCTCTTACAATCTTGCCGCCCCCTCTTCCGCAAGGTTCCCCGAGCTTTAGGATGGGGAGAGATTTGGCTGTTCTGGTTCCAGAGGATTAATGTAGGATCTTTGGTGTTCTGAATTATGGTTTGTTGTTGTTTTCAGTTTGCTTTTCCTGCACTGCCTTTGGCTGCATCCCCGATTGGTATGGAAGGTCACCTCCTAACCAAAGATAAAAGACTGTTTAAATGAAGATCTTAATAGAAGAGGAGACTCAAAGGTAGATGGAAGAATAGGAGTAGACTCAGCAGTTGGGGGGAGGAGGGTCACTGTCCCATTTGCCGGATGGTTACCGTCTATCTGCCAATCTCTATATTCTCCCTGATTGGTGATATCAAACCTGTTCAATAGCAAGTGATCAGGAAGGGAGGTGAGAGTGAGCTGCACCTGATGTCTTCCTACTTACACGTGATACTTGATGGTGACCTATTTTCTCTCCTGAAGCGTGATCCCCTATTTCCTATTTTGGAGGGGGCCCTCCTTCCCCTTCCCTCCTGTTTATAATCTTTGTGATTACAGTAGGTATTACAGAGATTTACCTTTGAATATGTCATTAAGTGGGTTGGAACTAGGATCCACCTGTTACGGAGTATATATGGTGTCTAACTTTCTGTGTCTGGGATACTTCACTCAATAAAATTTTTTCTAATTCCATCCATTTCCTAGCAAATTTCATTAATTCATCTCTTTTGATGGCTGAGTAGTATTCCATTGTATAAATATACTACATTTTCCTTATCCATTCGTCAACTGTTGGGCATTTGGGTTACGAATAGTGATTCAATGAACATGGTTGTGCTCGTGTCAATGTAGTCAATTGCTGAATTATGGGGGATTATTCCCAGAAGTGGTATAGCAGAGTTATATGACATTTCAATCTTTAACTTGTTTAGAAATGGCCATACTGATCGCCAAAGTAGTTGTATAAGCCTGCATTCCCAACAACAATATATGAGAGTTCCCTTCTCTCCACATTCTCTCCAGCATTAGGTGCTGTTTGTTTTGTGCAATTTTGCCATCTTGACTGGGGTGAGATAATATATCAGGGAAGTTTTGATTTACATTTCCTTGATGGCTAGGGATGTGGAACATTTTTAAAGATATTTGTTAGACATTTCAATTTTGTACCTGGAAAAGTTTCTTTTGAGTTCCAAGGCACATTTTTTAATTGGGCCAATTATCTCCTTGGTTTTAGTTTTTTAAGTTCTCTGGATAATAGAGTTCTATCAGATATGGGGTTGGTGAAAATTTTCTCCCATTCTGTGAGTTGCCTTTTTCCTTGGTTTACAATCTCTTTATTCATAAGATCCCATTTGTGGAGTGTTGGTTCTAGTGCCTATGCTATTGGTTTTCTGTTTAGGAACTGTTGGCCTAGTCCAATCAGCTCGAGGGAGTTCCCTACACTTTCAATTAGGGTTTTTATAGCCTCTGGCCTAATATTAAGGTCCCTGATCCACTTGGAGTGGATTTTTATGTATGGCAACAAGTATGGGTCCAGTTTTAATCTTCTGCATGTGGATATCCAGTTTTGCCAGCACCATTTGTTAAAGATGTTGTTTTTTTTTTCTATTGAGTTTTCTGGCCCCTATGTCAAAAATCAGATGACTGTATGTCATCTGACCCATTGACCTACCTGTCTATTTTGGAGCCAGTACCAAGCTGTTTTTACTACTATGGATTTTTAGTATAGATTAAGATTTGGTAGTATGGTGATACCTCCAGCAGTGTTTTTGTTATTCAGGATTGTTTTTGCTGTCCTGGGCCTTTTGTGTTTCCATATGAATTTTGAGATTGTTTAGTCAATTTCTTTAAAGAATTGCTTGGTATTGCTGACTCTGTATATTGCTTTTGGTAGGATGGTCATTTTTATGATGCTGATTCTGCCAATCCAGGAGCATGGGAGGTCTTTCCACCTTCTGATGTCTTCTGTAATTTCTTTAATTTCTTTCTTTAGGGTTTTAAAGTTTTTATTATAAAGGTCTCTGACTTCTTTGGTAAGATTTATACCAATTTTCTTTAGGGGCTATAGTAAATGGGATTGTTTCTCTTAGGACTTTTTCACTTTTTTCATCCTTGGTGTATAGGAAGGCCACTGATTTTTGCACATTTATTTTGTAGCCTGCCACTCTACTGAACTTATGTATCAGTTCCAGGAGTTTCCTGGTGGAGTTTTTAGGGTCACTCAGGTATAAGATCATGTCATCTGCAAATAGAGATATCTTGACATTTTCTTTTCCAATTTGAATCCCATTTATCTCCCTCTCTTGTCTTATGCCTCCAGCTAAGACATCAAGTACAATATTGAATAGAAGTGGTGAGATTGGACACCCGCGTCTAGTTCTTCATCAAAGGGGGAACGCTTCAAGTTTTTTCCCATTGAGTATAATCCTTGCTGTGGGCTTGTTGTATACAGCTTTTATTATGTTGATAAAGGTTCCTTCCATTGCAACCCTCTCTAGGGTTTTGATCATAAAAGGATGTTGGATCTCGTCAAAAGCTTTTCTGCATCTATCAAGAGTGTCATGTTGTCTTGGATTTTGGACTGGTTTACATGATGAATTACATTTATTGATTTGCATATGTTAAACCAACCTTGTGTGCCTGGGATACAGCCTACTTGATCACAGTTAATGATTTTTTTGATATGTTTTTGAATCCGATTTGCTAAGATTTTGTTGAGAATCTTTACATATGTGTTCACCAAAGAGATTGGCCTATAGTTTCCTTTTTTAAGTGTATCTTTATTAGGTTTTGGGATTAGTATAATATTAGCTTCATAGAAAGAATTTGGAAGTGTTCCTTCCTTTGCTATTTTATGGAACAGTTTAAGGAGTATTGGTGTTAGTTTTTTTTTAAATGTCTGGTAGAATTCTGTGCTAAATCCATCTGGCCCAGGATATTTTTTGGTGGGAAGATTCGAGATTACTTCATCAATTTCCTCATATGCTATAGGGCTATTTAAATAATTCAAAACTTCCTGATTCAATTTAGGTAAGTTGTGTTTACTCAGGAATTCATCCATTTCTTTTGTGTTATCAAATTTCACAGAGTATAAGTTTTTGAAATATGACCTTATAATTCTCTGAATTTCTTGGGTATCAGTTGTGATAACTCCATTTTAATTTCTAATTTGGTTAATTTGGGTTTTCTCTCTTTTGATTTTGGTTACATTAGCTAGGGATGTATCAATCTTAATTGATTTTTTCAAAGAACCAACTTTTCCTCTGTTTGATTCTTTATATCGTTTTCTTATCTCAATTTCAGATATTTCTCCCCTGATTTTGCTAATCTCTTCTCTTCTATTGCTTTTGGGATTGGATTGCTGTTGTGTCTCTAAAGCTTTAAGCTGCATTGTTATCTACTTGTGATGTTTCCATTTTTGGATATAGGCATTAAGAGCTATAAACTTACCTCTTAGGACAGTTTTCATTGTGTTCCAGACATTTTGATATGTTGTATTTTCATTATCATTCACTTCTATAAAATCTTGAATTTCCTTTTTGAACCGATTTCTCATTCAGCATTGTAGCGTTTATTTTCAAAGAGTTAGTGTATTTTCTGCTGTTTGTTGTGTTGTGGATGTCAAGCTTTAGACCATGGTGGTCTGACAGGGTACAGGCTAGAATTTCAACTTTCCTGTATATGTGAAGATTCATTTTGTGGCCCAATATGTGCTTTATTTTGGAGAAAGCTCTTTGGGCTGCTGAGAGAATGTGTACTCCTTGGTGCTTGGATGGAAGACTGGGTAGAAATCTGTAAGGTCCATTTCAGTAAGGGTTTAATTAAGTTTCAATGTGTCTCTGTTGAGTTTTTGGCCTGTTGGTCTATGCCATGTTGAGAATCAGGTATTGAAATCCCCAACTATTATCATTTTGGGATTGATTTCTTGTTTTCGACATTGTAGCATTTGCTTAATGAATGTGGAGGAGCCCATATTAGGTGCATATATGTTCAATATTGTGAAGTCTTCCTGGTGAATTGTACCTATGACTAAAATGTAGTATCCTTCTGTATCTCTTATGATTTTCCTTTGTTAGATAGCATAATTGCTACTCCTGCTCGTTTCCTGGTTCCATTCGTTTGAAAATTTTTTGTCCAGCCTTTTACTTTTAGAATGTGCCTATCTTTTTGTGGTGAGATGTGTTTCCTGAAGGCAGCAGATGGATGGGTTTTGATTTCTAATCCATGTTTGTAACCTGTGTCTTTTGATTGGTGAGTTAATTCCATTGACATTTAGTGTTATAATGGAGAAATTACTTTTGATTCCTGACATTTTTTGTGTTTAGTGGCTTTCATAAGTGTATTTAGCTTGTAGGTTTTGGTGGTATTTTGCTTCCTTTCTGTCCTCTTGGATATGCTTGTTCTTTTCTTCAAGCTTGAGTATCTTTTCTAGCATTTTTTTGAAGGCCTGGTTTGGTGGCTATATAAGCCTTCGACTTATCTTTATGGTAGAAAATTTTTCTTTCACCCTCAATCATCACTGATAGTTTTGCTGGGTATATCAGCCTGGGTTGACGCTTGTGTGCATTCATTGTTTGATTTATGTCTCTCCAAGCTTTTTTGGCTTTTACTGTTTCCATTGAAAAATCATTTGTTACTTTAATAGGTTTACCTTTTAAAGTGATTTTTTTTTCTCTTAAAACTCTCAGCACATTCTCTTTGTCTTGTATGTAAAGTGTATTGACTATTATTTGCCACGGTGAGTTTCTGTTTGGGATGTGGAATGCCTCTTGTATTTGGATGATCCTCTCTTTCTTTAGATGTGGAAAGTTTTCCTTTATGATAATTTGAAAATTTTCCTCGGGTGTGTTATTTTGGGATTCTTGTTCTGGTGTTCCATAAATGTATATGGTAGGCTTCTTCAAGGTGTCCCATAACTCTTGAATATTCCTCTCAAGTATCTTTTTGGCTTTAACAACCTCTTTGATTGAACTGGTTTGTTTTTCCATTTTGTCTTCAAGATCTGATACTCTTATTTTCTGCTTGATTAGTTCTGCTGATAAGACTCTGTTGAGTTCTGGGTTGAAGATGGCTTTTCTTTTAGTTCTGAGTTTAATCTCTGCTTGAGATTGTTTTAAGTGCTCTATGCCTATTTTGTTTCTCCATCTGCTTTTCTCATCTCCTCCAAGTGCCTGTTGTGTTCCTGTTGAAATTGGTTGATATGGTTATTTAATTCTTCTTTCATTGTTTTGATCATAGTAAAGATCAGGCTTTGAAAATCATTATCTTGGATATGACTTTCTTGACTATTTATTGTGAGTTTGTCCTGGTTGTATTCCATCATTATGGGGTTGATTCTTTTGGTAGGATATTTGTTGTCTTGGTTTTTGTTTCTCATGAATTTTTGCTGTGACCTGGACATTTTTTTTTTATGTCTTATGTCCTTCTTTTTGTTTTTTGTGTGTTTTTGGCTGAACTGCATTAGACAGTATTACTACACTTGAGCAGTTATTGCCAGTGTTTGTCTTGGTGTTGGGTATGCCTGTTTGATGTTTGTGTTATTTCCTTACATCAATTAGGTAGTTTTAGTAGACAGGGATTGAAGATTAAGTATGGTAGTGTATTTTTTAGGTTCAGTTCCTTGGTGACATGTGAGAGTGAATGGTATAGTCCCTGAAGTTCTATGGGTTTTTGGGTGGCTCTATGGAAATGTTAAACTACAGTGACTAATAATTGAGAGGAACAAGATGGTAAAAAGTGTTTACTTATCTTAGAGCTGGATGTGAAGATTCTCTCCTGTATAATGGCATGATTTTAGAAGACCTCAGATGAATGGTGTTGGTTCCCTAGCCCTTTGCTTGGGTTTTCTCTGGTCTTTGTTGAGTTCTGGGGAGCAGGGAGTCTGTCCAGGTAGTGGGGCAGAAAGGCAGAATGGCTGGTAGGACATGCAGATGACCTGGGGCCTGAGGAGTGGCCTAAGGGCCTTCTCCAGGGCCAGAAAGACAGGTGGCTCCTAGTGGGGCATGCAGATGACCTGGGGCCTGGGGCGTGGTCTAGGGGTATTACCTGAGGAGCAGAGAGTCTGCGGTGGTCCTGGTCTGGGTCTGGGGCAGAAAACCATATATATTCTTTTAGGGCTTTACACATGTATCTGTGCCATTTTTCATTCTTTTTTACCCAATCTCTATCCCCAACTTTTTTTGTGCTACAAACTTTTTTTTGTCTCCCACTCCCTCTCATTTCCTTCTGTGTATGTGTGGGATACTAAGTCCCATCTGGGTTATTGTTAATGCTGTGTCTGGGCCCGTAGTGGATTAAGGACACTTTATCAGTGGGCATACCCTGGGAGAGTTGCTCCCATTCTCTACCATCAAAGTTTTTTTTTTTTTTTTTTTTTTGCCTATGTAAGTGTGCACATATGTAGATGTATGTGAGAGCTGGAAAGGTGGCTCAGGGGTTAAGCCTCTGCCTTGCAAGCGGAAGGTCCTGAGTTCAGATCCTTGACCCCACGTATAGACGCCAGGCGGAAGCGGGGCGGCCTGCGTTTCTGGTCCTGGTAGGGCGGAGCCTGTGAATCCCGGGGCAGAGGAAACAAGGAGGAGGTGGAGGCGTCCATGGTGGTTCCCGAATTCGCCCGTGGTTCTACACACCACACACACATACACACACACACACACACACGCACACATGCACAATTGAATAAATAATAATTTTTTAAAAAGTTTTTTTTGCCTATGTAGGTGTGCATATATGTAGATGTATGTGGGTATAGAATGTAGAAGAGGACACTATTTGTGCCTGTGGAGGGCCAAGGGTGACATTGGAAATCATCCCGGATTACTACCTCCTTTTGTTTTGCTCTGAAGTTTCCCAGGCTCTGACTTTCAGGGCTTCAAGTAGAAGCCTCCACCATTTCCGCCCAGCATTTTTTCCTAGTTTTATAAGCTCTATGATTGGTATTCATAACCTCTTCTTCCTTTTTACCTTTCCTTCCCTCCCTTCTATCCCTTAGTGGATCCAGTTGTACCTTCCCACCATCCTGTCCATAAGCTTATATGGGTCTGAGGATTTCTGCTGGATCATCTGCTCTAGTGGGATTCAGGCCTCTGTGGCAGACCAAGAAGTCCTTCCTTGGGCTAACTACTGATATGAGTATCCCTACACTTATCTAACCCCTTGCCCCTAAGGATCCTACTGTTTGAAATTATTTCTTTTGAGATGTTTGTTAGTTTATGGGGGCATGTTGATATGTCAGCCATTGTGCAGGTGTAGTAAGGTCAAGTTTCATTGCAGTGAGTTCCTGGCTGTCACAGCCCTGTCTTGAATTGGGTTTTCTTGTCCATCCATCACATCCAACTTTTAAACCTTATTAGTATCTGAGGAAAGTGTAGTGCCTCTTGAAATTTTTCCCCATTTCATGGTATAATGGAGATAGCCAAATTTTGTGAGGGTTTCATAAAAATAGTAGTAGTGGGATCATGGTTGTAGAGACCCTGCCGTTTCTGAAGATATCATCCTAGTCCTATTCCCACCTTCAAGCTCTTATGTTTTTACACCTCCTCTGCCATGATGCTCCCTGAATCCTAGGTTGTATGTGTGCGTGTAGGGTATCTACATGTCTTGTTTAGGGCAAAAGCAGTCCATACTCATTTACTCTCTGCACTGCAGTCACTTGTAAACTCTCCAAGTTTAAGCTGAGGAGATGGCTCAGGGGTTAAAGCCTCTGCCTTACAAACAAAAGAACCCAAGTTTAGATTGCGTGTAAAAATGTTGGACAGATACAGTGGTGACAGTCTGAATTTCTGGTCCTGGAAAGTGGAGTGTGGGAAAATGCAGAGCAAAGCAAAAAGAGGATGATCGCACTGTCACCCTTGGGCTTCCAGAGCCACACACTCAAGTGCCCTTTTGTATGTGTACACACACATACATTGACACACATCCTCTCTCTCTCTCTCTCTCTCTCTCTCTCACAAACACACACACACACACACACACACACACACACACACAACCACAAGCCTTTTCCAAATTTTCTATAAAGAAAAACCAACTCCGTCTCAGAAACATCACCTTTATGCATGTTCAGGCTATGGCTTCATAGTTACCATTCCTCCTTCCTACCCTCCCTCCCTCCTTCCCTCCCTACCTTCCATCCTCCCCTCTTCCCTCTTCCCTCCCTTCCTTCCCTCCTTCTCTCCTTCTTTCTTCCCTCCCTCTTTCTTTCCATCCATTCTTCTTTCCATCCATCCTTCTATCCCTCTTTCCCTGCTTCCCTCCCTCCCTCCCTCCTTCCTACCTTCCTTCCTTCCTGAAAGTTGTTTAAATCTCTCTTATGCTGATGAACCTGCTTTCATTCTCTTCTATATTTTTTCATACCGTTTTTATTTTTTACAATCATTTTAACAGGATTACAGGAAGCAGTAGAGATAAATGGTCATCTTTTTAAAAAATTTACTTTATTATTATTAGCAGGTTGTAAGTACGTCATGTGCACACACATGTATGCCAGCATGTGTGTGGAAGTTAGGACGACTTTGTGGAGTTGGTTGTTTCTGTCTACCTTTACATGGTTCTGAGGATCAAACTCAGGTTGTTATGTTTGTGAAATAAGCACTTTTTCTCGCCGAGCTATTTTACAAGGCACAAGTCTGACATCTTCACCTGTTTTTCACTTTCTAGTAATTATATTCACATTTCTGATAATATACATATTTTCATCTTATCAACTTATGTGTTAATTTTAGTCATTTTTATTGACTTCCTGCTCTTTATGCCACCCAACTACCTAATCCCTCAATATAGTAATGTCATCAATTGCTTATATTCCATTTTTCACTTTTATACCTTCAACTAATGGACTTCTATTCTCTCTTTCTACCTCTTCTGTCATCTATATTTTTCATTAGCAATGTTAAGAGAACTTATATTCTATCTGTAACCATAATTAACTCATCCATACTTTGCTGATTGATCATTCTAAAAGTTTAAAATCATTAAAATGCTTATACCATTACAATTAGGTAATGTGTATATGCTTGCTTGTGGAGGCCAGAGGAAAATGAAAACCTTGGATGTTGTTTCTCAGATACTGTCCACCTTTTCTATTAATTTTATTTCTATGGTGTGTATGTGTGTGTGTGTGTGTGTGTGTGTGTATCAGAAGGCATTGTGTGGAGGCTCAAAGGGGGCTTCGGGAATCATCCTGGATTGCTCCATCTCCTTTTTGCTTCACTCTGGAGTTTCTCAGGCTCCGCCCTTCAGAGCCAGAAGTGCGGGCTTCCGCCATTTCTGCCTGGTGTTGTTTACATGAGTTCTGAGATCTGAACTCAGGTATTTCTGCTTTCGAGGAAGAGTCTTAACCCTTGTATCATCTCTCCAGCACCCCCTCCTTTTTTTAGATGATCTCTCACTAGCCTGGAACTAGTCTGCCTGGTCAGAAACTTTTAGGAATCCATCTGTCGCCACTTCTCCAGCACTGGGATTATAAATGTATGCCCCCACCCTCTGCACCTGGCTTCTTTTTAAATATACATTCTTAGGATTGAACCCATGTCCTCATGCTTGCAAGGCAAGCACTCTAATGACTGAGCTATCCCTTCAGCCCACATTTCTTATACAGTTTTTCCATGCCTGGAGGTTCTAATTTCTTTTCTTTGCTTTGTCTGACTTTAGCATCTTTCTATGTTATTACGAAGTATTTCAAGGAAAGTATAAAATCATTTGAATCCTCCTCCTTTTCTCTAGATAATTTCCTCCCGAAGCCTTGCACTTTCTGTTCCAATTCGGATTGGTTATTCTGTAAGCTTGCTGTGCAGCTGTCATACTGAGACATTCTTTCATTACTTTCCTGTGTCGGACCCTGTGTTTCCCTCATTGTTAGTTTACTCCCTTGTAATGGACATTGTGGTCATTCTCCAAATCCATTCCATTCCTCACCCATTCCACTTTGTAGCAAGTATGCCATCACCAGCTATGGGCACAGGCTCTCGTGTATATAAACTGACCTGAGCAATTTCATCCTCTGATTCAGTGACTGATTCAGGGCTGATTCAGCTGCATTTGGGCTTAGGATTTTCCTGTATCCTTTGAGAAAAGAGTCAGCCTGTCTTCCCTGTATATAAACAAAGAAACCCGTCATTTCGTTTCTGCTGAGGACCACTTTGTGAAACATGCAGAAGGCTTTCCTGAGGATGATGGTACTGATATGTGAAGGAGGCAGGATGAAGAGAATCACAGAGAAATGGATATATATTCCAAGTCATGCTATCCCTGAATTCTCCTTGTCTGTTCAATGAGACGATAATTTGCATTTACTATTTGAGCCTGTCGAAGTTGGGTTTTCTGCTGTTTCACCTGAGAGTATCCTAATTTCTGTTTTTGACTATCTCCCTTTGGAAAGGAAGATGAGTACATATTTGGTGATATGAAATGTATTTGTACTAACTGTATCAAGAACATCTTTTCAAGGAATAAGTATGGGAGGAAGACTATATGTAGGTTTTGGATAACCAAAGGAGTAAACTGTAGTGGCTACCTTGCATGTAAATGAGTGTACTCCATAATGGATGGTGTCATGGTGTGAAACGTCTCCCCCACAGACTTTGTTTTTGACAAGGTCATGGCACTTTTAGAAGGTGGAGCCTTCAGGGGTTAAGAGTCTGCCTTGCGGGGCTGGAGAGGTGGCTCAGGGGTTAAGCCTCTGCCTTGCAGGCGGAAGGTCCTGAGTTCGGATCCCAGATCCCACGTATAGACTCTGGGCGGAGCGGGGGCGGCCTGCGTTTCTGGTCCTGGTAGGGCGGAGCCTGTGAATCCCGGGGCAGAGTCAAGGAGGAGGTGGTCCATGGTGGTTGCTGAATTCGTCCGTGGTTCTACACACACATACACGCATACACACACACACACACACACACACACACATACATGTGCACAATTGTATAAATAATAAAAAAATTTAAAAAAAAAAGACTCTGCCTTGCAAGCAGCAGAACCTGAGTTCAAATCCTGGATCCCATGTTAAAAATGCTAGATAGAAATGGTGGTGGTCTTCACTTCTGGCTCTGGAAGGTAGAACCTGGGAACTCTCAGGGTGAAGCAAACAGGAGGTAGAAACAATCCAGAATGATTCCCAAAGTCACTCTTGGGCCTCTACAGTCATACACAGTGCCCTCTGATACAAGTGAATTTTTTAAAAAATTAGGTGGAGTTTTGCTGGAAGAAAGCAGTCACAGGGGGTGGACCTTGATGTGGATTAGTCCCACCCACTTCCAGGAGAGGTCTGCCCTTGTTGCGTCAGTTCTGCAGCTCTCATTCTCCGTGGAGGATGTGACTTAGAACACCTCCAGATTCTGCCAACCAGCTATGCCTTTCCCACCATAAAGGACTGTTTCTACCTTCTGGAACTGTAAGCTGAATAAATCTCCCTTTTCCCTTACATTCTTGACTTTGAGTAGTATCTCACAGAAACACAGAAGAGAAACTCGTACAGATGGGTCAGTGGGAGTCAGGGCCCCAACTTACTATGAAAACTAAAGGTGATCAATACTTCCTCCCTCTGCCCAGTCTAAAAGTGCTCAATATTCTGCTCATAAGTTTGAATCTGGTGTCAGCAACATAAAGCAGCCAGGAATATACAAATTAACAGGATGATAATAAATTGAAAAATACATTTTTAATTTTTTATTTTATTATTTGTGCATGTGTATCTGTCTCTTTCTTTCTTTCTCTCTCTCTCTGTGTGTGTGTGTGTGTGTGTGTGTGTATGTGTGTGTGTGTGTGTGTGTGTGTGTATCAGAGGGCATTGTGTATGCCCATAAAGGCCCAAAGGTGACTTTAGGAATCACCCTGGATTGCTTCTACTTCCTATTTACTTTGCTCTGGAGTTTCCTAGGCTCTGCCTTTTAGGGACAGAAGTACAGGCCCTGGAAGTACATTTCCACCAGGCATTTTTACATGAGATCCAGGATCCAAACTCAGGACCTTCTGCCTATGAGGAAGAGGTTTTTTCCAGCCCTGAAGTATTCATTTATATTGTGTAAAGTTGATTAACTAATACCTAATAAAGTTAGGCATGATGATGCTTCCTTTGACCCCAGAACTTAAGATGCTGAGGCAGGAGGATTGCCATGAGTCTCTGTGTCAAAACAAACGAAACATAAATAAAATAACAAGAAAAAGAAGATAGTAAACCTATCAGATAAAGTGATACAAGATGTGAACAATAATTAAACAATGGAAAACTTGAATATGTTGAGATTTTGGCTGTTAATAATCAGATAAATGAAATTTAAAATAACTGTAAAATTATTACAAAGATAATAAAATATAAAGTTCAGATAATATCATATGAGGCAAAAGATGGATGCAAACTGATAGAGTTATTCCAAAAAATAGTTAGGCAGTCCTTCACAAAATTATGTATAGGAGCTAGAGAGATTATTGAAGTATTAAGACTCTGCCTTGCAAGCAGAAAAGCATGAATTTGGATCCCAGATCCCATGTAAAAACACTAGGAAGAAATGGCAGTGACCTGATTTTCTGGCCCTAGAAGGTGGAGCCTGAGAAAGCCCAGTGCAAAGCAAATAGGAGCTAGAGCAATCCAGGATGATTTCCCAAGTCACCCTAGAGCCTCCATAGGCATACACACAGTGCCCTCTGATACATACACGCGCGCACACACACGAAGAAGAGAAAATAATGTATAGAAATATAGTCTGACATAGTAGCTCAAATCCTGGGTATGTATTCTAGAGAAATTCTCAGGTAGGTCTTAACGAAATACAGTTGAGGCTGTTTGTTTAAGTATTGTTTGTGGTAGTAAGGACTTGGAATTAACCTAGGTGTTCATTATCGTGGGACTGGATAAGCAAAATGTATTAAATTTATAGGATGGAAACAATTTAAAGTAATGATTATATTTATATATAACCACATGGATATGTCCTCAAAACTTGTATTAGATGAAAAAGTAAGAAAAAATGAAATTTATATCATAATACCAGTTATGTAAGTGTAAAACAACAGTGATTATTTTATGGGTACATATATATGCAACTAAACATGGATATTTAAGATCTTTAAATTATTAAAGAGAGTCATTAAGATAGGTAGGAGACTAGAAGTGATAGGGAAAAGAAAGGCAGCTTTCATCCAACTGATAATAATGTGTCATGAATTGAAAGTAATGATTAACTAAGTCCTGAGATCTAGGGGAAAAAATGTCAGGCCACAGACAAGACAGAGCTGATTTGTCATGGCATGTGATGTACTTTCATGTGCACTGAGATCAATTCTGAGAAGTGGTACCAATGACTGCCTTCTAACTAGGGTGTCCCTTTAGTCGGATCTTAGTCATGATTCATCGTGTCTAGTCCTTTTAATTCCTGTCCTGTTGTTGTGACCAGATTTCTCTAGAATTCTGTTACCTATCTGAAAACCTCAGATAAGCCCATTTCTGTTACTTTCATCCAAGAATCCTGACATATGCTATGCATTTTGTTGAACATCCTCAAGTAATTTCATAAGGAAGGCAAATTTTGGAGACTTTAAATGTCTTAAAATGTAGTCGATACTTTTATCTTCTTATTTCAATTATAATTTGGCTTTAGAATTGTATTATAAAAATAAATTTTCTTTAAATATTGGAGATTAGAAGTCCTATGCTAACATTATTCTCATTCTTTTGCTAGTGGCCCATTATCTCTTTTGCAAACTTAAAGTTTTTTTAATTTGTTTCTTTTGAAATGTCACAATAGTATGGTCAAATGTATGCTTTTCCTTCATCTAATTTGATGGTCACATGGTAAACTGGTGGGCTGTTTCGGGCTGAAAACACTCGCATCTCGGCTCTGATAAATAGTTTTATTTATTCGCTAATTTTCTCTCCTACTACTTTGATGTTGTATCTTAGATAGCTGATTTTTGTCTGTGTTTTATCCTGTACTGTTTACTCCCTGTTCTCTCTCTCTTTCTCTCTCTCTCTCTATATATATATATATATATGTATATGTATATATATATACATACACACACATACATATCTTTCCCTCCTCCATTCAACCACATGTCTGTTTATTTCTCTCCTAGCCATAAAATTTAATTGATATATAATAATTATAAGAATCTAGGTGGAAAAAAATTTCTTAAAATTAAGAAATATAGTGTGATATTTCGGCACATGTAACTGGTATATCTAACACCTCCCAATAATGATCATTTCTTTGTGTCTGACACATTTAAAATCTTTTCTAAAAGTGATTTTTAAATATGCAACTGAATTTTGTTATTCATTGTTACCCTCTTGTCTTATAGAACACTGAAAGTTAATCCTTTCTGCATATCTCCACCCTTCCCAGTCTCTGGTAAGCCTTCTCTTTAAAAAAAAAGGTGCAACATCTTCTGTGTATATGTACTTAGCAGAACTTTATTAGTGTCCTGGAGATGACAGAAGATAATCATCATATCAGAAAGAAAAACAGTTATTTATGTTAGATATTATCTCCCTGTATGAGGGAGGCTGCTTTCTGGTAACCCTATTCATAGCCACCTAGCTGATACCATGCTTGGCAAGATTATCTTTTATAACTGTGTGCAGTCCAGAGCTCCGCCTCTCCCCTGGGCATCAGAGAGAGAAGGCCATTTTTCTGTACCCTATTTCTAGACCAACTGCAATATTACTTCAGAATAACCCTCTACATGTTCATTTCCTTTCTGGCATTTCTTCGTGCACATCTCACACTGGTGCCTTTGTCCTATGGCTAACATCAGGTGATTCTAATAGTCCTTGGCACATTTCACAGAGTGGGTTGTTTTTAAAGTTACACTAATGATATCTGCAATGGAACCAGCAGTCCAGGTTGCTTCTTGCCCGTTTCCTTCAGCAGGAGTGAAAAGCAGCTCAAGCTCGTAGGGTTCCTATGTAGACCCATCTGAGCATTTCTGTTAGCAAAGACCTGCGCAAAAGTATGCGTACACACACCTCTCAAAAAGAGGAAATCAGTTTTAGTGTCCTTTCAGTCCACACCCATATTTAAAATAAAACTCAACTCAATAGAAGCATCAAACTTGGTAAGGCTACCCTCAGATTATGCCACTACGCAGAACAGTGTGCATTTTATATATTTTATGTGTTTATTTTTAAGATGGGATTTCATGTTAGCCCAGGCTGGCTCCATAAGGGATGATGATATTAGAAGTTTATTTGCTGAGAACATCTCTTTTGGCCTCCATGTGCTGTGTCCTGAGATTACAGTGTGTGTACCACAACTAGTTGTATTGGATGCTGTGGATTAAACGCAGAGTTCCAATCCTGCTAGGTAGATGTATGATCCCTGTCAAGGTGCCAGTAAACACTTTTTGTATTATTGTGTGTGTGTGTGTGTGTGTGTGTGTGTGTGTGTGTGTGTGTGTGTCAGAGGACACTGTATATCCCTGTGGAGGACCAAAGGTGACTTTGGGAATCATCCTGAATTGCTTCTACCTCCTTCTTGCTTTGCTCTTAGATTTCCCAGGCTCCACCCATCAGGGATGGAAGTGCAGGTTGCATGGTGTTTGTTTGTTTGTTTTTTTAATGTGGGACCTAGGATCCGAACTCAGGACCTTCTGCTTTTGAAGCAGAGTCTTAACCCCTGAGCCATCTTTCCAGCTTACCAGTTAATATTTTAACCACACTAACAGCATTTGCTTATTCAGTGCCCCAGACTTGAATTGTCCTCATTTCATAAAGAAGGAAGGTGGGACATGGAGCTAAAGAACCAGGACTGTCAAACCACAGTCAACTCATGAAGCTGCTCCACAGAGCTGTCCTTGTTTCTCCAGTGGCTATGTTCAGACTAATGGGGGGGGTGACATGCTTCTCCCTGTGGCTGATGGGCTGACGCCTGAGATACCTCTTTCTAAGTAAAGAGCCTGTTATATTAAGTTTGCTTCCACGGTGAAGTGATATCGGTTGTTCTAGAGAAAGAAAGATATTCCAGCTTTTATTTTAAAATATTTTTCTTCATTAGAAGCCATATACTGTATTTTTCCATTTTTATTTTCTATCAAAGTAGCACACCTACTTTAAAAAAAAATCAAAATAGTGCCAAAGGATGCCAAACAAAATCACAAAGGTCTGCTGCACTCCTTCCTACGGCTAGTCGCTCCCTAAAGATGACCACTTGCACCTGGATTCTACATTTTCTGGCTGTTTCTTCTGGCACTTACTCCTCCTCATGCCGTTCTCGTTGGCCAGCTCCCATTCAGGTGTTGAGAGGTCAGATACTGTCTGTCACAGTTAGACACGGGTGTGAACTTGATGGTTTTGAGTTTGAGCTCTGGACACATTTGCTAAGAATTTGTGGTTAAGTTGGGCCCTGAGCCAACCTGCAGGAGATTGTGTAGCTGATTTATCAGCAACCATGCAGCTAACTGCAACACTGTCTTAACCTCCCTTGCAGCTAAGGATGGCTATATGATCTGGATGCAAGCAACAAATTCTTTGGGGCTGTTGCAGTTACTCTTCGTTGTTGCCAATAAATTCATGACCAAAGGGCTTAAGGGAGCAAGGGGCTTTATTTTGGCTTACAACTGTACAGTTACAGTTCCTTGTCCAGTTTGGCAGGAGATCCCACACAAACTGGTCACACCAAATCCACTGGATTGCTGAGAGGGACAATCCTCACTTGCCAGACCAGCAAGTCTGGCCAGGTACACAGAAGGACACCAACTACTTCAGCCATTTCCCACCATCTTATTCACTTGCACAGGGACTAATCCCGCTAATCTACTGAAGGTTTGCTCGGGGCTTAACCCAGCTACCAATCTTCCCAACTATGCCCAGAGCTCAGAGGCTTCGGTTGTCAAGTTCACACCAGTATCTATAGCAGGAACCTTCTGCAAACTCTTTCAATTTTCTGAGCAAAGAGACACACGTACTTAATGTTGTCCCCCTTCTTCTTTCTGTCTTGGATATGGTTATGCTGTCTAGAGCCATGACATCAATCTTGGAACCAAGAGAAGATGAGTTGGAGGATGAAGACATTACAAAAATGGTAGAAGGAGTTGATTTTCTGGTCAAGCAGCTGAGCTGAACACTTGCTGCTAAGTGGAAAGATAAATAGAGCTGTATGTGTTCATTGTAGTTTGCCTGCACGGTTGCTGGTAAGTCACCATCAAACGGCATAAAGGAACAAGGGGTTTATTCTCTTATGATTACTGGTTACAGTTCTTAGTCCAGCTTGACGGGAGAGCACGCACCAACACTAGGGCCAAGGGAACTGGCCACACCATCAGCACATAACAGCTGAGAGAGGGACGATCCTTATTTGCCAGACCAGCATGTCTGGTCAAGTGTACAGAAGGATGCCAACTCCCTTAACCATCTCTCTATATTTTATTCCAGAGCCTAATCACACCCACCATAGACTGGGTCTTCCCCAGCAGCCAGACAATCTTCTTCAGGTTTGTTCCGGGCTTAACTCAACCATCAACTCTACAAATGTGCCCAGAGCTCAAACCCTCAAGAGTCAAGTTGACACCTGTGCTTAACTATGACACCAGTGTAAGGGGCAGAGGTCTGTCAAGTGCACTAGTAGCATTCAATTTAAGGTAACTTGGTAGGGTCCTACACAATTTACTGGAGGACCATTAAGTACAGGTAGCAAAGGCTTTTGCTGTGTGATTGTTGGGAAAGCCCTCTGGTATTCGCTTGAGTGTAAATACTTGGCTTTGTTATTTTGACCCAGGACAATTTCGAGGTAAAGGGAGAGTGCAATGAAGTCAGCAGCTCCTACCAGTACTTTAAATTATGTCACTGTTGGGCTGGAGAGATGGCTCAAGGACTGAAGCCTTTCCCTCACAAACAAAAAGACCTAAGTTTATATCTGATCCCACACAAAAATGCCAGGCAAAAATGGCAAGAGTCTACACTTCTGGGCCTGGAAGGTAGAGCCTGGAAAACCCTAGAGCAAAGCAAGGAAGAAGTAGAACAATCCAGGATGATTCCCGTTGTTCCTCTTGGACCTTCACATGCATGCACACTCAAGTGCTCTTTTCTACATACACACCCACACACATCCACACTTACCCATGGAAAAAAACTTATTTCACTGTCAAGGGACCATTTTGTCTTTCTCGAAACAAAAATTAGTTCTCTCCTGGTGGATCTTTGCCAAGGTATAGATGCAGCCTATACCTTTCCCTGCCCTGATTTTCTGTTACCACCCCTCCGACTCCCTACTGCCTGCCAGAGCATTGTTGAAATTTCTCTCCATTAATAGTAATGATTTGGAATTGTGGGTGTCTATCCTTGATTTCTACGCTCGATCTCAGCCAAAAGGCTGAGAAGTGATCTATCCTTGATTCTTATAGTCTAATTTCATGGAGTCTTAGGAATTATATAAGACATATGCACTCCACTTACTTTTTCAACAGGGTCTCATTACGTTGCCCAGGCTGGCCCTGAACTCTGGATCCTTCTGCCTCAAATTCTTGAATAGCTGGATTATAGATGTGTATTACCATGCCTAGCTGCATTCCACCTTCCTGAATAAAAGTTAGAACTTGAATTTTTAAGTGCCACCAGTTTATCTGGATATATCAAGTATGTAGACCTACATTTGTGAACCACTGGCAATAGAAAAAGCCTGGGTTTTGGAATCTTACGGAATTGAGTTTGAATTCTGACTCTGATATCTGTGCATCAATGGGCCTCAATTTCACTTCTGTAACACAACATCCCAGGCAGAATATAGTCCCAGGTAGAATAATAGTATGTATTTGAGAGAAGCCTGAGGAAGATATCCATAGATATGCTATATAAAGCATCTTAAACTGGGCTTATCAGACAGTCGGTGTCAAACACAGGCACACTTACTTTTTAATGGGAGGAATGGGAAAGGACATTGGAGAGATTCGAATCAGGCTTTCAGAGGACCTGGAATGCCAGATTTTATTCTTGTGACACTGAGGAAACTTGACAAGCTTGTCAGCGGAATAGTTGAGCTTAAAGAATTTGTGGTATGTTCCTTCTGACTGGTCTGAGAAGGGAGCAAGATGCCTTTGGCCCAGCAGCTCTTGGGTTAAAATCTTCGCCGGCGTCTGAGTTATTTGTAACCCGTTGTCATGGCAACAAGTTTGGCAAGCGAGCCAGTGCTGCAAGCTCCTGACAGTGGGGAGGGGAGGCCAGTGGGAGAAGACGGAAGATTTGGAAGGGGGTTTGTCTGTGACCAGTGTCTCACTTTCCACTGATTTGCCCAAAGCTTTCAGCTTCGGAAGAGGGAAAATGTCCTCTAAGGAGAATCACTGGCTCTTGGAAACTCTCCTCTCCAGTCTCCTGATGTGAAACTAGGCCGAGAGAGGTCCAGCAGCTGGTCAAGGCCACAGAGCAAGTCATAGATGGAGATAGGACTAGATTTTTTTTTCCCAAGGACTCAGTGTCATGGAATTGAAGCATCTGGAGAAAGCCTCTAGAAACATTTTATCTACTTCTCCATCATCACGAACTCATCTTTTTGTTGTTCTTGCTGTTCATATGGGAAACCAGGACACAGAATGGTTTGCAATTGACTTGACATCACACAGCAGCTCTGATGCTGACTTGAGAACAGTATCCAGACTGTAGGTACTTCATGGTGAAGTATCTGCTAGACTGGGACTTACACTGTAGACCAGCCCCTCTCTGCTAAGATAGGATCTCCTAGGGTAAGGCCGATTTTATGGCCTTGACCTTTGATACCCTGCTCTTTCAAATGCATGTGAACTGGCCAGATAGCTCAGTGGGTAACGTGCCTGTTCACAAGCCTGCTGAGCTGAATTCCATCCACAGAAGCTGCAAGGTGGAAAGAGAACTGACTTCTGAAAAACTGTCCTTGACCTTCACCTGTTTTTAGGGTATGCATGTGAACGCCCCTCTCTCTTAAATCAATATTCAAATGTACATGTGTGCTGGGCACACTTCCCCTCCCCTACAACTTCTTCAACTGCATGCATGGGTATCTTGTATTAGTTCCTTTTCTGAATGGTGTGAGAGAACAGGTGACAAAAGTAACGAGGAAAAAAGGATTACTTCAGGCTTACAGTTGGAGGGTATGGCCAGTCCTGATGGGGAAGGCAAGAGCCTGAGATGGCTGGTCATGCTGCATTCACAGCCACTAACCAAGTGCCGATGCTCCGGCTGACTTGCTTCGTTTCTTTTCTCCTTCTTATTCAGCCTGGGACCCCCGTCCGATGGCTGATACTATCCACATTCAGGACAGTTTTTCCCCTCCTCAGATAATTGCTTCTGGAAAGACCCTCACAGAGAAGTCTAGAGTTGTGTCTCCTAGGCGATTCCAAATGCAGCCAGGTGACAATGAATGTGAGCCACCACTGTGTCCTGCCTGCATCAAGAGCAAAGGACAGTGTTGTACAAATGTCAGCTCAGTCCCACACCACCCCAACCCAAATGTAACTGCCCCTTGCATCCTCTTCCAAGTCACCCAGAAGGCCAGGCACTCCCCAGCATTCTCTTATGTAAGTAGGTCCTCATAATTAGCCCCTATCTTCCAGTTTAGCAGGTGGAGACCCAAAACATCAGAAAAAGACAATGTGATTGGCTCAAAGTCACAGTGACTCTTGGCCTGAATTCCTCTGTCACCAGTTATTCTTCAGTTGTCGAGATAAAATACTATGACCCAAGCAACTTAAGGGAGAAAGGGTTTATTATTTTGGCTTACAGTTTCAGAGGGAATTGAGTCTACCATGGTAAGTAACATGGGAACAGGCAAAGAAGACATGGTGGCAGGCAGTGCTTCACATTACAGTTAGAGAGAGAGAGAGAAAGAGACAGAGAGAGAGAGAGAGAAGCAAGGCCAGATTGTCAAATCACAAAGTTAGTTCCTAGTAACATACTACCTCCAACGAGCCTCTATGTTCTAAAGGTCTTACAAATTACACAAACAGTACCATCAGAGAGTTCCAACACATGAATTTATGGGGAACATTTTTCATACAAGCACAATAGTCTGCTTCTCCAAAAAAATATTTTTTTAAATTTTTTTTATTTATTCAATGTGCATGTGTGCGCGCGTATGTGTGTAGAACCACGGGCCAATTCGGGAACCACCATGGACCCATGGACGCCTCCACCTCCTCCTTGTTTACTCCGCCCTGGGATTCACAGGCTCCGCCCTACCAGGACCAGAAACACAGGCCACCCCCGTTTCCGCCCAGAGTCTATACGTGGGGTCTAGGATCCCAACTCAGGACCTTCCGCCTGCAAGGCAGAGGCTTAACCCCTGAGTCACCTCTCCAGCCCCCAGAAAAATATTTCTGCCCATCCCACTCCACACTGATTTTTCAGCCTTCAGACCTCCTCTGGTAGTTATCTTTGTTACTTGTCTCCTTACACTTGTGCAATAAATGTCCTGTGTTCTTTACATGCACCTCAGACTCTTGTCGCCTCGTAGCTGTCCTCACCAGCCAACTGGTTTGCTCCTTTCTGTCTCAAATCTACCTTCTTTCCCATTCTCTGCGGTGATACTAATCCAATCCCAACATTTGCCACATAAACGACCCCACCCACTATATCTTTATATATATGATACCCATTTGCCATAGCATTAGGTTCTAGACCTTTTTTTGGTATTTGACGTCATTCATAATTCTGACCTGTCAAATCTCCCAACTTTCATTATTATGTTCAGTTTCAAATTCTGTTCCGACTACTGAAGTAACAATAAATACTTCCTAGAATGTGTCAGGCTTTCTCTTTCCAAGGCATCTGTCTTTGCAACTTTTTCTGTATTGACATGACTCCCCCAACCTGGTGAACCTCCCTATCCAAGTGTAAGTTCATCCATGCAGCCCACTTTAATTGTCAAGCTAGATGGTATTCTTTTCTTTGGGACTTTCACAGTGCCGAGAGGTCTCCTTTGCCCCTACATGGCATGGATCTAATGTCTGGGGCCCAGTGACTTGTTACATTGGAAGAGAAACTTTGTGTCTCTCCTGAAGTCCAGTGCCTGGGTCCTCCCAAAGAATGGTCTGTGAATATTGAGTGAGACCAAATAAATCAATGGTTGGATGACCAAAGAAATTTGAGTTCAGCCTCATGATTGTGTATTTCTGCTGAAGAGGGTCTGTGTGATGCCACTTCTCGTCTGACAAGCTCTCCTCCATCCCATAGAAGGGAGTGTGGCTTGAGTCAGCTGATCCACTAGTCCAAATTATTTTTTAGATGTTTTACTTTTATGTAAGAGTTGAGAGAGAGAGAGAGAGAGAGAGAGAGAGAGAGAGAGAGAGAGAGAGAGAGAGAGGGAGAGAGGGAGAGAGGGAGAGAGGGAGAGAGAGGGGGGGGGGGGAGGGAAAGAGAGAGAGAGAAAACACATGGTAGATGGTGGACATCGCTTTTGGAAGTCAGTTCTTTCTACCATATCTGAGGAGCCATCTGAGGAACCAAGCAAACTGAGGTTGCCAGGTTTGCACGCAGATACCTGACACACTAAAGGACCTTGCCTGACCCAAATTAGTCAGGTCGTACTCAAAAAGGCATTCAGGACACAGCATAAGAGGACTCTAGTAGATAGGTGCTACTAATTTGCCTGTCCTGTATAGGTAAGAAAACTGAAGCCTGGAAGACTTTTCAACTTGCCAAAGCCATATAGCTAACTCCAGGTGTGTTGCAGTCCGCCTGCATGGTTGCTGATAAATGACCATCAAATGGCTTAAGGGAACAAGTGGTTATTCTCTTACGATTCCTGGTTACAGTTCTCAGTCCAGCTTGACGGGAGAGCACGCACCAACACCAGGGCTGAGGAAACTGGCCACACCATCACTGCATAACGACTGAGAGATGGACAATCCTTACTTGCCAGAGCAGCACGTCTGGCCAAGTGAACAGAAGGATGCCGACTCTCTCAACCAGCTCTCTGTGATTTATCCACGGCCTAATCCCACCCACCATGGGCTGGGCCTTCCCTACCAGCTGGACAATCTCCTTCAGGTTTGCTCTGGGCTTAACCATCAACTCTCTACAACTGTGCCCAGAGCTCAAACCCTCAACAGTCAAGTTGACACTGTGCTTAACTATGACACTGCACCCCTTGTCAACTTGACACAAAAACAATAGCACTTTTAACTGTAACCTTTCCTTGTCCCCACAGATGTTAAAAAATATAAATACATACCATGGACAAATTTAAAACGTTCTTATTAAAACTTCAGCTCCAACATTTTAAAAGTTCAAAGTTTAACTTTAAAGGGTATTAAATCAGAATAAGTTAAATACTTTAAAACAAATAAAACATTAAAACAGAAGGATCTTGATACAATAAGAAAACATTTAAATTAAGATCAAAGTCCAGCAAATTACCGCATCCTATACTTCAATGTCCATCTTCTGTTGCTTATCATGTAATCATGGTCGCTCAAAGATTTCAGGAATTCCCAGCCCTTGTGTGCAGCTCAAAGTTGTAAAAGCAGAGTTCCTTTGAACCAGGCTGAATCTCCACTCACAGCAGTCCTCAGCATACATCCCACAGTTCTGGCATCTCAAACACATTTCTGGGTTCTCCTCTGCAGCTTTAAGCTTCACCATCTCTTGCAGGAACTCTTCGCCTGCCACTTGGTGCCAAGCTTTTGCTGCTCTCCACAAACTCCTCAGTAGTACATGAAAACCAGTATCACCTGAGGGACGCTGCCAGATTCTGAAGCAAGTTTGAAACGTAGCTTGGTCCATTGGAGCTACAGCTGCACCAAATCTTGTGCTCTGATGCTGGAAAAGCCTATTCCAGGCAGCTAAACTTCCAAAGGGCAAGAAACGGCTTTAACTTGGGCTTTCAGCCCCTGAAGGAATTTGAGTTTTCAAACCACGAACTTGCCATACGGTGGTTTTCACATCTTCCACCGTCCCAATGCAAGTTACTATGTTTTCCTTCACTGATACTCATTTCTCCAACAGCAGCGGATATTCTGCTGCCTGCCCTTTCCACATCCAAACCTTCAAGGCTGCCAACACAGCTCTCCTCTGTCAAGCAAACCAGTCCATCATGTTTAAATTCAACTTCAACCAAGTCCTTGTTTCCCTCCTCACTAATTGGGCCCAAACAATCTTTCTCAGCAATTAGCCCACTAAACTCTGAAGAACGGTATTTGCAAATCCACAAAGTGAAAATTCTCAAACATTTCCAACTTTGTCCAGCGAAACTGTTCAAAAGCCACAAAATCCATATAGTCATATTTATCAGCAACACCCCACTCCTGGTACCAAATTCTGTTGCAGTCTGCCTGCATGGTTGCTGATAAATGACCATCAAATGGCTTAAGGGAACAGGGGTTTATTCTCTTACGATTTCTGGTTACAATTCTTAGTCCAGCTTGATGGGAGAGCACGCACCAACACCAGGGCTGAGGGAACTGGCCACACCATCACTGCATAACGGCTGAGAGACGGACAATCCTTACTTGCCAGACCAGCATGTCTGGCCAAGTGAACAGAAGGATGCCAACTCTCTCAACCAGCTCTCTGTGATTTATCCAGGGCCTAATCCCACCCACCATGGGCTGGGTCTTCCCTACCAGCTGGACAATCTCCTTCAGGTTTGCTCTGGGCTTAACCATCAACTCTCTACAACTGTGCCCAGAGCTCAAACCCTCAACAGTCAAGTTGACACTGTGCTTAACTATGACAAGGTGTGTGGCGTTTTAATGGTAATCAACTCCAAGTCACTTTCCACATTGTTCTGACTTCTTACAGCTTTCCTTTTGAATAACAAGGACATACACATATATAGTATAATACATATGATTGTGTGTGCACATGTGCACACATAATTCAGTTGGGCGTGGTAGTATGTGTCTGTAATCCCAGCACTTGGAAAGTGAAGCACAGTGATCAGATTCAAGGTCATCCTCATCACATAGTGCATTGGACGACAGTTTGGGCTACATGGGATCCTGTTTTAAAATAACCACAAACAATTTAATGTTTGTCTTCCAAGGGAATACAGAGGGACTGAGATGGAAGATACTCTTCTGGAGATTAAGTACAGAAAATGGATAAACAAAAGGAACGAAAACAGGAGCCTTACAGCTGGTGCGTGTCCCTGCCTGTAATCCCAGCACTCGGCAGGAAAATTGGGAGAGTTGAAAGCATAAGCTCAACCTGGGCTATATTGTAAAACTCTTTCTCAGAAACCCAAGGAGTGTAATGTGGATTAGTAGTAGAGGGCTTGCCTAGAATGGGCAACGCCCTACTGTGCATCTCTAGCACAAGACCAAGGAAAAGTCAAGACAAAAGCCTTCAGTGAACTCAAGATTTATTGAATGAGCATTAATAACCCAACTATCATTTCCGAAGTCCCCAAACAATCAAATAACTTCCCCCATTCTCTACAAAAGTAATACATGTTCACTGAAGAAAATAAATCCTATCATTCAACCAACAACCAATATTAGTATTTTTAAATTTTTGTTTATTTAATGTGTGTGTGTGTGTGTGTGTGTGTGTGTGTGTGTGTGTGTGGTGTGCACATGTGTGCGTGTGCATCAGAGGGGCACTGTGTGTCCCTGTGGAGGACCACGGATGACTTCAGGAATCATCCTGGATTGCTTCTACTTCTTTTTGCTTCACTCTGGGTTCCACCACCAGGGCTGGATGTACAGGTCATTGCCCATTTCTACCTGGTGGTTGTTTTTTTAATGTGGGACCTGGGATCTGAACTCAAGACCTTCTGCTCGCAAGACAGAGTCTTAACCCTTGGGTCATTTCTCCAGCCCCAATATTAGTATTTTTGACTGATATATTTAGCCCTTACTATATGTTTAATAAAGTGAATTTGGGATCATTCTATATATTCAATTCTATACTGTCATTTTCACATATATATTACTAATTAAAATTCTTTATAAACATCATTTAAATGACCATGAAATGTTTCATATATAGATGCAGGGTTCAGTTTTTTAAAAATTTTTTAATTAATTAATTTATTTATTTCCGCTCGTACAAACTTAATAGGTACATCGGTCCCCTCCCTTCTCCACCCCTCACTAGACCCCCCAGCTTCCTCCCCTCTTCTCCCCCTCCCTTCCCCCTCCCTCCCTATCTCCCAGTACCCCTCCCCCCCATCCCTGGAGCGTCCCTCAAATGTGCATGTGAAACTTTCCTCTGGGCCCTCCTCTCTGATGATGTGTAAGGACTCAGTGGCATTTAGGATTCAGTTTTTAAACTGGATTTGGAATTTATTTTGTTAATTTTTTTCTCATTTGCTTTTTTCTGAGAGGTGGGGTTGAGACAGGGTTTAATGTAGTCCAAGCTGGCCTTAAACTCACTATGTACCCGAGATTGATTTTGAACTTCTAATCTTCCTGCCTTTAGCTCCCAAGTGCTGGGGTTACCATACATACCTGACTTTTTTTCCCATGTCTTTAGATTTGTTTAGCTAGCTTTGGGGCTTAATTTTTTTTTTCTTACAGCTCTTTTTGGGAGGTGGCATAGAGATTATTGTTCAAGAGACATTAGGAAAGGGGGAATAGGCTTTTTGGAAGCAGTAGTATTTGAGAGGGAACTTTGAAGTATGTAATAAATACACAGAATAAAACCTTCAGTTGTCACAAGAAGGTGTGCAGTGAAAAACAAGTGCCTCGACTCTCATCGTCAATTCCCCAGTTTTACACTGAGGAACTCCATTGTCATCACTTCCTTGTGTAGCCTTTGTGTAGAGAGTCTAAGCCCACACAGTCATCTGTCTGTAGCCAATGAAAACTTGTTCCAGAATTCTCCTTGGTTACCAAAACCCACAGATATTCAAGTCTCTTACATCAAATGATGTAGTGTTTGCATATAGATTACTTATAATGTCTAATAAAATATAAATACTATGTAAACAACAGTTCCACTGTATTATTAAGGGAATAATGACAAGAAAAACTGTATATGTTCAGAACAGACAGTTTCAAGACCTATTTTCAGCTCTCAATTGAAACTACAGATGGTGAAAACATGGATATGAAGGCTAATTGTATTTACAGTTTCTGGGGGCTAGAATATAGACAAGTCTCTCTCTCTCTCTCTCTCTCTCTCTCTCTCTCTCTCTCTCTCTCTCTCTCTCCCTCTCTCTTGCATTTCTTTTTAAGATTATTTTTAAAGTTAGCTTATGTGATGGTTAGTATTATTAGCCTGACACCTAGAAAGCAGGTGTCCAGGCCCACCTGTGAGATAGTCTCTAGACTAACGTTGGTCACCGGGCATGTCTGTGAAAGACTGCCTTGATTGCATTGACTGATGTGGGAAGACCTTGTACAATGTGGGTGGGGCCATTCCTTAAGCAGATAGTCCAAGGCTGTATGGAGAGGGAGAGAGCTGCCAGCAAGCAGCCTCGCATGTATTTGTCCCCTCTCTGTTTCTTGACTGTGGGTGTGATGTGATTAGTTTCCTCAGTTCTTCCTATGACTTCCCTACCATGCTAGACTGCAATTTGGAATTGTAAGTTGGAATTAAATCATTCCCCCTAATGTTTGGGTCAGACATTTTGTGACAGCAATAAGATATGTTTGCGATGAATTTTGTTTGGGGGAGGAGTTGAGACAAGATCTTACCATGTAGCCCTGGCTGGTCCAGAAATCACTATGTAGTCCAGGCTGGATTCAAACTCACTGTAATCCTCCTGCTTCAGACTCCAGAGTACAGAATTTATAAGCATGAGTCACCACGCCCAGCTTTACTGAGATGTAATTCACGTACAATAAAAAATCTCTCATTTAGAGTATAGAATACAGGGCCAGGGAAATAGCTTAGTAGGTAAAAGGAGCATGCTTGCAAACCTGGCGACCTGCGTTCAATTCTTGGAAGCCCATGTGGTGGAAGGAGAGAAATGACTTCCAAAAGCTGTTCTATGACCTCCACCGTGTGCCACCTCTTTCTGTCCCCTCCTTCTTTCTAATATTAAGTAAATAAATAAAATATTTTTAAAGAGTGGAGTATAGAATTGCAGAATACAAGAGTTTTTAGTATATCCATAGAGCTGTACACTCATAACCACAATCAATTTTAGAATATTTTCATTTCCTCAGCAAGAAACTGTATACTCTACAGCTACCACCATCAGTATCGTCATTATTGCATCGCTTGGCAACCATTAGTCTATATTTCTGTCTGTATAGATTTGTCTAGTCTAAATATTTCATGTAAGATAGAATCATACGAAATTAGCCTCCTACAACTGATTTCCTTCCTTTCCAAGGTTCATCCATATTGTAACACATAGTAATATTTTATCCCTCCCAAAATGCATGCAAGAGCTGAATACATAGCTCTACCTCATCGGTGGAGTGTTTGCCTGGGTAAGTGGGAAGCACTGGGTTTGTTTCTCAGCACTGCATGAATGCATACATACATATATTTATGTGTGTACTCACATGCACATATACATTTATTTTTAAGAGGTTTCTTTCACGTTTACAAAATCTGAATGGAAAGTTCAGAGTTAATATATACACCTGCACTATGTTAGTCTCTTCTGTTACTAGCATCTGACATTATTAGTGTGATATACTTGCTATAAATGATCCAGTATTAATGCATTGTTATTGACTGAAGTCCACAGTTTGCATTGGAGTTTACTCTTGATGTTGGCATCTAAAATTCCTTGGGTGCTGGGTCTTCCTCTTCCTCCTCCTCCTCCTGCAGACAGGATCTTGCTATTGTTACCTAGACTGGTCTTCAGCTCCCAGGTTCAAGTGATCGTCCCACCTCGGCCTCCCAAGTGCTGACATACAGGTGTCAATCTCCATCCCTGGCTCATTCTGGAATCTTTGACAATGGATGATATGCAACTATGGTATCATACATAGTAGTTCGGTTGCACGAAAACTCTCTGTGATCTGTCTGTTTATTACTTTCACCTCCAGCCTCTTGATAATCACTGCTTTAGAAAAAAAGTCAAGGTGTTGCTATGTAGCTTAGGCTGACCCCAAACTCTCCATCCTCCTGCTTTACTCCCTGACTGTAGGGCTCACAGCTATGCGTTGTCATACCTACCAACCACTGATCTTTTTTATTGTCTCCATAGTGTTGCCTTTTGCAGTGCAGCATAGTTGAAATATAGTGTTAGATTGATTTCCTTCACTTAGCAATATGTAGTGAAGGCTTGTCTGTGTCTATTCATGGCTCAATTAGTCATTTTTTATTGCCGAACTAATTATATGGATTGTTATTCTGCGTATATTCATTCACCTATTGAACTACATCTTGGCTTTTTCCAAGTTTGGACAACTTTGAAAAATCTGTATAAACATTTCTGTGCAGATATTTGTGTGTACATAAGTTTTTAAATTTTACATTATTTATGTATTTGTTATGTGCATATGTATTTGCACATGCGCCACAGCACGTGTGTGGAGGTCAGAGTGCGATTCGTGGGAGTGACTCTGCTTTCACAATGTGAGTTCTGATGATGGAGATCATCAGACTTGTTAACAAGCACCTTTAACTGATGGAGCATCTTTCTAGCTCCTGTCCATAAATTTTTAATTCACTCGGAATACCCAAAAGCACAATTATTGGATTATATGTTAAGATATTTTTCCTTGTAAGAAACTCCTAAACTGTGTTGAAAATGCTTGTTCTATTTTGTATTTCCATTAACTATTGATTCTTGTTGCTTTTTCTTCTCATAAACATTTGGTGCTGTCAATGTTTGGAATGTAAGAATTCTAATACAAATTATTAAGTATATGTTGGTAACTCATCCTACAAACTTTGACCATGTATGACATATACAATTACAAGATAATGCATAGTAGTTTCACTGCCTTAATTGCAATTTCCTGATGACTCATGATGATGAACATCTTTTTTTAACTTTATTTATTTATTCAGTGTGTGTGTGTGTGTGTGTGTGTGTGTGTGTATGTGTGTATGTGCGTATCAGAGGGCACATGTGTCCCTGTGGAGGACCAAGGGTGACTTCGGGAGTCATCCTGGATTGTTTCTACGTCCTTCTTGCTTTGCTCTGAACAAATGCTTTTGCTTTTAAAATGTGTTTCTTTGTTGACTGTGTACATTCTTCAGTGAGATTTTTTTCAGATATTTTCCCCATTTCAAAGTTGGATTGTTTTCTTATCATTTCATTTTCAAGGTTCATTCTTTGTTGAATGGGGGTATAACTTTGTGTTAGAGCATGTGTTTAGTCCACATGAGTCCCTGGATTGATTCCCAGCACTAGTGAAGTTCTTTCTATATTTTAAATATCAGTCCTGTATCAGATGTGTGCCTTGTAGATATGTTATCCCATTCTGTGCCTTGTATTTTCTTTTTCTCAGTAATGTCATCAGCAGAGAAAGAAGTTTTTATTTTAATCAACCCAACATATTGATTTTTTCTTTCAGTTGTCATTTTGTCTTTTTAAAGAAGCCATCCCTAAAGTCAAGGTCACCTGGATTTTCACCTGGTTAATCTCTCAGGATTTTTATATTTCAGTTTATAATCTGTGCTGAATTTACATTTGTGAAGAATGTAAGGTCTGTGCTAGACTGACGTTTTGACATGAGCATGTCCAGTAGTTCCAACATTTGTCAAGAGCACCACCCTTTCTCCACTGAATTGTCTTCGCTCCTTTGCTGAAGACAGCTATAGTTGTGCTTACCTTGTGTGTTCTCTATTTTCTCAGTGCTTTCATCTATTCTTTCACCAATATTACACTTTCCTTATTACCTTAGCTTTACAGTAAGTCACGGAATGAGAATCATTCCTTAGCATTTTTGTCTTTTGATATAATGCTGTTTATTCTAGGTTCTTTGCCATTCTAGAGAATGGCAAAGCAATTATAAACCATTTGTTTTTTTATAAGCAATTTGTTGGCATCCAAAAAACCTCAATGGAATTTTGTTTGAGATTGCATTAATCTTCTAGATCAAGCTGGGAGGAACTGAAATCTTGACATTATTTCTTCCTACCAAAGTGCATGGAATATTTCTTAGTTTGTCCTTAATTTGTTTTCTCAGAGATTTGTAGTTTTACTCATATGGATCTTGTACCTATTTTGTTAGATTTATGCCTACGTATTACTTTGGTGGTAGTGTAGATCATATTGTGGGGGGAGTACATGCCCTTTTGGACATCAAGGACTGAGGACCACCTGAAGTGTCACCTTCAGGAAGGCTAGTTGCCTTCTTTCAGACAGAGTCTTTCATTGGTCCAGAGTTTATCAATTAGGCTAGACTAGCTGGTTAAAACCCCGGGGGATCTTCCTGTCTCTGCTTTCCTCAAAACAGAAATAACAATCATGGCATTTCTATGTAGGTTCTGGAAATTGAACTCAACTGAGAAATCCCCCCCAAACCCATGTAAATGTTTACACTTTCTCTCTCCTTTTGGATGCGAATGTCATACTCTACAGATTTCTTTTTGCTCATCTGCCCCCCCCCCAGCTAACAATATAAGCTAGATTAATTTAACTATGACAAATTAGCTTCTGTTGGTTAGAAAAAGTAGTAAAATCAAAGGATAAACTTAGGAAAATATTTGCATTTTACCCACATTAACAATCAAAAACTGACTATCATTAACAAAGAATTGCACAAGGGTCCAGAAAGACAGTTCAGTGGATTAGGTATCTGCTCCCAGACTTAGTGACCTGAGTTCTATCCCCAGAAGCCCATATGTTAGAAGGAAAGAACTGATTTCTAAAAGTTATCCCCTGAGTTCTGCACCATGTCGTGTATTTTCTAAATAAATAAATAAATAAATAAACAAATAAATAAATAAATAAAACACTGAGCAAAGCTGGACTGTTGGTCGGGGGTTAAGACTCTGCCTTGAAAGCAAAATATCCTGAGTTCATAGCCAGGTTAAAAAAAATGCCAGGTAGAAATGGCGGTAACCTGCACTTCTAGCCCTGGTGGATGGAACCTGGGAAATCCCAGAGCGAAGCATAAAGAAGGTAGAAGCAATTCAGGATGATTCCCAAAGTCACTCTTGGTCCTCCACAGGGACACACACACACACACACACACACACACACACACACACACACACACACAAATAAAATAAAATAAAATAATAAAAAATAAAATAAAACAGAGCAACAGTCTCACTTTCTTGGAACAAAGTGAGTACAAACTAATGAACATTTCCACTGTCCCCTACTCAGCCCTGTCACAGTAGAAGAGTGTCCTTTGTCCTAATGACTAATCCTTCCACTGGTACTGTATTTTATTCCCAACTACCTACTTGGGAATTGTGATCTCTCTATTTTTTCACACTTTTCTGTGTCTTTGGCTTTTCCCCTTTACTGATCCAGGGCTTTTAAAGCTCAAATCTCTTACATCTTGGCTGGGTGTAGTGGTGTGTGCCTGTGGCCTCAGCGCTCACCAGGCCAAGACAGGAAGAGCGCGGCTGTAGCTTGACCGCATGTTGCCGATACATTCACAAGCAAACAGTTTAGGGGAACAATGAGTCTTATTCTTTTTTTTACAATTCTTGGTACAGTTCTCAGTTCAACTTGGCAGGAGAGTTCATCCCAATACCAGGAGCTGAAGGAACTGGTCACCCCATATCTACAGGACTGCAGAGAGAGGGGCAAACCTCCCTTACCAGACAGCAGTATGTCAAGGTATGCCAGCTCCTTCCAACTTATCCACTTGCCAAGGATTGTCAACCCACTATGGGCCGGGTATTCACACATCAATCAGACAGTCTCCTGCAGGCCTGCTCAGGGATCGCCTAACTATTATTCCTCACAGATGTGCCCAGAGTCCACCCTTCAGTTGCCAGGCTGACACCTGTATATCTAACTAGCACGATTACCATGAACTAAAGCCAGCCTGGGTTAAAGTGTGAGATTCTGTCTCAAAACAAAAGAAAACAAAATGTAAAATTAACGAAAACCCACCTTGTCCTGTTTACAATAACTTCAAAAGGATTGTTATGTCAAACATGCGCTTAGGAGGTAGAGGCAGGAAGATCAAAAATTGGAAAGTTTGAAGCCAGTCTGGGCTTCGTGTTGAGAACTTGTCTGAAAAGAAAAAAGAAAGAAAGAGGGAAGGGGGAAAGAAAAAAGAAAGCAGGACAGGAAGAGGAGGAGGAGGAGAGGAAGACGGGAGGAGGAGGAGAAATTATTTAGGAATAAACTTTATTAAGGAGACAGAACACTTCCACACTAAAAACTTAAAAAGTTGTAAAGAAAAAAATTTAAAAGACTTACCTATGCAAATTGCAAGAAATCCCATGTTCGTGGATTTGGAAACATAACATTCCTAAGATGGGAGTACCATCCAGAATGATCTATTAATTAGATGCCATTCACATTGAAAATTCTGATAACCTTTCTTTTGCATTAATGAAAACACTGAATCTAAAGTTTATATGAATTTTAAGGAGAGAGAAGAACAGGGATAGAACACAGTAGAGAGTGGGCTTAGCCCCCAGGTAATCATCCACCTGCTTATTAACCCCTGTCCCCCAACTTCCATGACAGGGAACACGGGCCCAACATTGTAAACCAGTGGACAGGAAGTAAATTGACAATAGACAGGATCGTATGTTTCAATGCTAACCACAAACACCCAAGAGTCAACTTCCATCTAAACACCTCTCATTTGATCTTTGGATAGGAGAGGATCTCAACACCCAGACAGGACTCAGCCTAGTGCAGTGCAAGAGCAGTGAAATAGACAACAGGCAACCAAAACACAGAGTACTAGCCACCCTGCAATGCTGTCTCAAAATCAGGCCAACCAACTCTCTCCCCATCCTAGGGCTCAGGGAACCTTGCAGAAGAGGGGCTTATAAGATTGCAAGCGCCTAAAGATGGGGCGATCCACTACTAAACAAGACATTCCACTCAAGGCAGGGCTGCTGCATCCAGGAACTCACAGTAATGAGACTTGTTCTTACCAGACCTGTACAATGGCTGACACACCGGCACGCCCCATAGACTGGTGAGGATCTCGGGAGAAATAATTACATGCAATGGGAACCTTAAGAGCTAAAGCTACACAGGTGAAGGGGAGTGCCTCTATCAGTGGGTCTACCCAACGAAGGACCACTTGGTCTGCCAGAGAGGCCTGAACTGCCCACTAGAGCAAATGATCCAGAGGCAACCCTGGGACCCATAGAAGCAGACAAGAGAGTGGGAGGGAGTGGGATGGATTGCTAAAGAGAGGAAGGAGAGGGAAGGAGGGAGCAAAAGGGTGGGGGAGGAAGGAAATCGGGGAAGGGCAGAAGAGAGGGGGAAGGAAGAAGGCAGGGATAATTACTCATTATGCTTGTAAAACTAGGAAAAATGTAAAAATTAAAAAAATAAAATGCATATGGAATTGTAAAGTATCTCAAGCAGCTAAACCACCCTCCAAAGAAAAATAAGCCAATATAATTAAAGGACTCACACATCCCGCTTTCAACACATAGTATAAAGTAACAGTAACCAAAATAGTGTAATATTGGTATAAGAGTCAGTTCAGTAGAATTGAAAGTCTTGAACCTATACATTTTGAGTTGCGGTAAGGGTGACCTGGCATTCAGTGAAGAAACAGAAGTCTCTTCAACAACAGTGTAGAAACAATAGGATAAAATGCAAAAGAGTGAATTTGGATTTCTATCTCACAATACATACAGAATCAACTAAGAAAGAGACCAAAGGTATAGCTCAGTGGACAGTACTTGCCTAGTGTATCCAAGACCCTGGGTTCAATCTCCAAACACCATTTAAAAACGTTTAAAATTATTTACAAGCAAGATAAGTTGTCCCTACACCCTTCCAATCTCTCCCTCATCTCTCACTCTCCTCTCCCTTCCCCAATCCATCCTTATCCCTCCCATCCCCATAATTCTCTGCTTGTGGCCTATTGGGCTTCCTT
>JALPQD010001117.1:0-32951 GCA_023101885.1 Typhlomys cinereus | reverse complement strand
AAGGAAGCCCAATAGGCCACAAGCAGAGAATTATGGGGATGGGAGGGATAAGGATGGATTGGGGAAGGGAGAGGAGAGTGAGAGATGAGGGAGAGATTGGAAGGGTGTAGGGACAACTTATCTTGCTTGTAAATAATTTTAAACGTTTTTAAATGGTGTTTGGAGATTGAACCCAGGGTCTTGGATACACTAGGCAAGTACTGTCCACTGAGCTATACCTTTGGTCTCTTTCTTAGTTGATTCTGTATGTATTGTGAGATAGAAATCCAAATTCACTCTTTTGCATTTTATCCTATTGTTTCTACACTGTTGTTGAAGAGACTTCTGTTTCTTCACTGAATGCCAGGTCACCCTTACCGCAACTCAAAATGTATAGGTTCAAGACTTTCAATTCTACTGAACTGACTCTTATACCAATATTACACTATTTTGGTTACTGTTACTTTATACTATGTGTTGAAAGCGGGATGTGTGAGTCCTTTAATTATATTGGCTTATTTTTCTTTGGAGGGTGGTTTAGCTGCTTGAGATACTTTACAATTCCATATGCATTTTATTTTTTTAATTTTTACATTTTTCCTAGTTTTACAAGCATAATGAGTAATTATCCCTGCCTTCTTCCTTCCCCCTCTCTTCTGCCCTTCCCCGATTTCCTTCCTCCCCCACCCTTTTGCTCCCTCCTTCCCTCTCCTTCCTCTCTTTAGCAATCCATCCCACTCCCTCCCACTCTCTTGTCTGCTTCTATGGGTCCCAGGGTTGCCTCTGGATCATTTGCTCTAGTGGGCAGTTCAGGCCTCTCTGGCAGACCAAGTGGTCCTTCGTTGGGTAGACCCACTGATAGAGGCACTCCCCTTCACCTGTGTAGCTTTAGCTCTTAAGGTTCCCATTGCATGTAATTATTTCTCCCGAGATCCTCACCAGTCTATGGGGCGTGCCGGTGTGTCAGCCATTGTACAGGTCTGGTAAGAACAAGTCTCATTACTGTGAGTTCCTGGATGCAGCAGCCCTGCCTTGAGTGGAATGTCTTGTTTAGTAGTGGATCGCCCCATCTTTAGGCGCTTGCAATCTTATAAGCCCCTCTTCTGCAAGGTTCCCTGAGCCCTAGGATGGGGAGAGAGTTGGTTGGCCTGATTTTGAGACAGCATTGCAGGGTGGCTAGTACTCTGTGTTTTGGTTGCCTGTTGTCTATTTCACTGCTCTTGCACTGCACTAGGCTGAGTCCTGTCTGGGTGTTGAGATCCTCTCCTATCCAAAGATCAAATGAGAGGTGTTTAGATGGAAGTTGACTCTTGGGTGTTTGTGGTTAGCATTGAAACATACGATCCTGTCTATTGTCAATTTACTTCCTGTCCACTGGTTTACAATGTTGGGCCCGTGTTCCCTGTCATGGAAGTTGGGGGACAGGGGTTAATAAGCAGGTGGATGATTACCTGGGGGCTAAGCCCACTCTCTACTGTGTTCTATCCCTGTTCTTCTCTCTCCTTAAAATTCATATAAACTTTAGATTCAGTGTTTTCATTAATGCAAAAGAAAGGTTATCAGAATTTTCAATGTGAATGGCATCTAATTAATAGATCATTCTGGATGGTACTCCCATCTTAGGAATGTTATGTTTCCAAATCCACGAACATGGGATTTCTTGCAATTTGCATAGGTAAGTCTTTTAAATTTTTTTCTTTACAACTTTTTAAGTTTTTAGTGTGGAAGTGTTCTGTCTCCTTAATAAAGTTTATTCCTAAATAATTTCTCCTCCTCCTCCCGTCTTCCTCTCCTCCTCCTCCTCTTCCTGTCCTGCTTTCTTTTTTCTTTCCCCCTTCCCTCTTTCTTTCTTTTTTCTTTTCAGACAAGTTCTCAACACGAAGCCCAGACTGGCTTCAAACTTTCCAATTTTTGATCTTCCTGCCTCTACCTCCTAAGCGCATGTTTGACATAACAATCCTTTTGAAGTTATTGTAAACAGGACAAGGTGGGTTTTCGTTAATTTACATTTTGTTTCTTTTGTTTGGAGACAGAATCACACGTTAAACCCAAGAAAAAGAAAGCAGGACAGGAAGAGGAGGAGGAGGAGAGGAAGACGGGAGGAGGAGGAGAAATTATTTAGGAATAAACTTTATTAAGGAGACAGAACACTTCCACACTAAAAACTTAAAAAGTTGTAAAGAAAAAAATTTAAAAGACTTACCTATGCAAATTGCAAGAAATCCCATGTTCGTGGATTTGGAAACATAACATTCCTAAGATGGGAGTACCATCCAGAATGATCTATTAATTAGATGCCATTCACATTGAAAATTCTGATAACCTTTCTTTTGCATTAATGAAAACACTGAATCTAAAGTTTATATGAATTTTAAGGAGAGAGAAGAACAGGGATAGAACACAGTAGAGAGTGGGCTTAGCCCCCAGGTAATCATCCACCTGCTTATTAACCCCTGTCCCCCAACTTCCATGACAGGGAACACGGGCCCAACATTGTAAACCAGTGGACAGGAAGTAAATTGACAATAGACAGGATCGTATGTTTCAATGCTAACCACAAACACCCAAGAGTCAACTTCCATCTAAACACCTCTCATTTGATCTTTGGATAGGAGAGGATCTCAACACCCAGACAGGACTCAGCCTAGTGCAGTGCAAGAGCAGTGAAATAGACAACAGGCAACCAAAACACAGAGTACTAGCCACCCTGCAATGCTGTCTCAAAATCAGGCCAACCAACTCTCTCCCCATCCTAGGGCTCAGGGAACCTTGCAGAAGAGGGGCTTATAAGATTGCAAGCGCCTAAAGATGGGGCGATCCACTACTAAACAAGACATTCCACTCAAGGCAGGGCTGCTGCATCCAGGAACTCACAGTAATGAGACTTGTTCTTACCAGACCTGTACAATGGCTGACACACCGGCACGCCCCATAGACTGGTGAGGATCTCGGGAGAAATAATTACATGCAATGGGAACCTTAAGAGCTAAAGCTACACAGGTGAAGGGGGAGTGCCTCTATCAGTGGGTCTACCCAACGAAGGACCACTTGGTCTGCCAGAGAGGCCTGAACTGCCCACTAGAGCAAATGATCCAGAGGCAACCCTGGGACCCATAGAAGCAGACAAGAGAGTGGGAGGGAGTGGGATGGATTGCTAAAGAGAGGAAGGAGAGGGAAGGAGGGAGCAAAAGGGTGGGGGAGGAAGGAAATCGGGGAAGGGCAGAAGAGAGGGGGAAGGAAGAAGGCAGGGATAATTACTCATTTATGCTTGTAAAACTAGGAAAAATGTAAAAATTAAAAAAATAAAATGCATATGGAATTGTAAAGTATCTCAAGCAGCTAAACCACCCTCCAAAGAAAAATAAGCCAATATAATTAAAGGACTCACACATCCCGCTTTCAACACATAGTATAAAGTAACAGTAACCAAAATAGTGTAATATTGGTATAAGAGTCAGTTCAGTAGAATTGAAAGTCTTGAACCTATACATTTTGAGTTGCGGTAAGGGTGACCTGGCATTCAGTGAAGAAACAGAAGTCTCTTCAACAACAGTGTAGAAACAATAGGATAAAATGCAAAAGAGTGAATTTGGATTTCTATCTCACAATACATACAGAATCAACTAAGAAAGAGACCAAAGGTATAGCTCAGTGGACAGTACTTGCCTAGTGTATCCAAGACCCTGGGTTCAATCTCCAAACACCATTTAAAAACGTTTAAAATTATTTACAAGCAAGATAAGTTGTCCCTACACCCTTCCAATCTCTCCCTCATCTCTCACTCTCCTCTCCCTTCCCCAATCCATCCTTATCCCTCCCATCCCCATAATTCTCTGCTTGTGGCCTATTGGGCTTCCTTCGGGTTGTCTGACTAGTAGAGGACCAGGCCTTGGTGGCAGTGTAAGTGGTCTTTCTATGGGTAAGACCACAACTGGAGATGCTCTCCTTCACTTGTCTACACCCTCCCCTATAATTCCCATGTAGTCATTTTTCTTGATATCTTCGCTGGCCCTTGGGAGAGTATTGATATGCAGGTCATTGTGTAGAAGAAGTCATAGGAGTAAAATTAAAAGCCATAATAGTAAAATTTCACAACCTTATATTTGGATATGGCATAAACAAAAAGATAAAAGAAAAAATTGATAAAAGAAAAAATTGAATTGGCTGAGTAATAGAGCACTTGTCTAGCATGCACGAAATGCTAGGATCTATCCCAAACACTGAAAAGAAAAGGAGAAGACAAAGTTGCGCTTGGGAGACAAACCCTAATGGCTGCTCTGGGTTTAATTAGACACCCAGGTTCACAGCAATAAGGTGGAAGTGCGAGGAAGGATGATTCCTGACATCACCCTTGGGCCTCCACGACACATACAGTCAAGTGCATTCATGTACACAACAGTTACACCCACTCATATGCAACATACGCGCACACGCACACACAGAGGCACATATCCCATATAGATATACATGGAACAAAAAAAGAAAAAAGTGAAGGAGAGATAAAGGGAGGGAGGAAGGAAAAAAGAGGAGAAAGAGGATGAAAGAAACCGGATTTCTTCAAAATTTAGAATAAGAGTTTGTGTAGCAAGGATCCCATTAAGAAAATCACAAAAGGGGGCTGGCAAGATGGTTTAGCAGGTAAAGACAGCTGCGCCCAAACCTGGCGATCCACGTTCGATCCCCAGAGTCCACAATGGAAAGAATAACCTTCTGAAAGTTGTTCTCTCCTCCCTCTCCCTCGTTCCTGCTTTAAATAAAGAAATAAATAACATATTAAAAATCATAAAATCATAAGAAGGCTGGGGTATAGATCAGTGGTAGAACTTGTCTAGCATGCCTGGGCCCTTGAGTTTCAGCCCCTCTACTGAAAAAAAAATCATTAGGCAACCTATAAACTAGAAGAAACCATTGTAAATCATATATCTGATAAGGGACCTGAAGACAAAATATATAAAGAGCTCCTACAACCCCGTAACAGCAAAAGACATATACCTTAATTGAAAAACAGGCAAAGGACTTCCCAGAAAATAAAAATACAGAAAAGGCCATGACACAAATGATAATATTCTGAATATCATTAGCTACCTGGGAAAAGCAAAGTCAAAACCATTTCACATCTACTCTGGTGAGTATAATTTATTTTATTTGTGTGTGTGTCTGTGTGTCTGTGTTTCTGTGTGTCTTGTGTGTGTGTGTGTGTGTGTGTGTGTGTGTGTGTGTGTGTGCATCAGAGGGCACTGTCTATGCCTGTGAAGGCTAAAGGGTGACTTCGGGAATCACCATGGATTGTTTCTACCTATTTGCTTTGCTCTGGAGTTTCTTAGGCTCCACCTTCCAGGACCAGAATAACAAGCGTTGACAATTGGAATCTTTGTATGTTGCAGTATGAATGTAAATTGTGAGGCCACATTTTTTTTCAAAAAAGGTGAACAGAATTATCACATGGACTAGCAATACCATTCTTAGGCATATACTCAAAGCAATCAGACACAAGTATTCAAACAAATAGATGCACACAGATATTCATAGAAACACTATTCAGAATGACAATATTTGGAGAGAGTACAAAAGTCTATCTATTGGTGGATGGCTAAAACATGTGGTATATGCAACACAATGAAATAGTTTAAGCCATTAAAAAGGGATGAACTACTGATATATGCTATAACACGAAAGAACCTTGAAAACACAGTACTAAGTAAAAGAATACAGACGACATTCCATGAATGCATTTATCTGAAATATCTAGAAAAGATAAATCTATAAAAGGTATGCATATAAGCAAGCACAAAGCAGATTGGCAGCTGCTCTAAGCCAGGGTGAAAGGTAATGAAGAAGGACTGCTAAATGAGTCTGATGTTCTCTTTTGAGGTGATAAAAGTGTTTTGAAAGTAGATCAAAGTGATGAGTAACAAATGTACTAAATTGTACAATTTATATTTTGTGATTTTTTATTTAATTATAAAAGCATTGCATCCCCAAATTGTTTAATATTCTAAAAATAAATTTACCATGTTATCCAGCAATTTCACCTCTAAATATGTACCCAAGAGAAATGAAAACCAAAGCATATAAAAAATTGTACTCAGATGTCTTAACAGTACTGTTCAGAATAGCCAAAAAGTAGAACCAATTTGTCTAATAAATGGAGAAATCCTAAGTAAGACATGATACATCCGTATAATCAACAATCCAAGCAACGGAGCACCGATATATGCCTCAGTATGTGAATCTCAAAACATTTTACTCTGTGAAAGAAGTTGAGCAAACTCCCCCCGCCCCCACACGCACACAAGAGGTTTGCACACTCTGACTCCATTTATATGCATTTACTACAAAGTAGAACAGAACGTAGATGAGCAATTACCTGAGGAGTAAGGATAAAGACAGGGCTAGTTACAAACAGGAGCGAGCAAGCTGTGTATCAGAGTTTTGTCTTTCTACATGGTCTTGACATTGTCCAATCATATACTCGGCCATCTCACTCTGTGTGGTCTGTCTGGTAAATTCCATCACACCTTGGTCCTGAACGGCTTCGAGCCCCGCCATGTGACCGCCTGAGCCCATTGCTGAGCAAGAGTAAGCAGGGGGGTTAGTCATCTCTCACAGGGTGGAGGAGAGGGCAAGCCTGCAACTGCCTGCTGCAGACCCATCATGTCTTCCAGCTTCAAGAGAGTAGGTCCTGGACCTTGCATCCCCTACGCTAGGTGTTCAATTTTCTGTTTCCTTATGTTTTAAAAAATCCTGCTTAATTTATTTATATGTAATAAGTAATGTAGTTGGATTTATTTCTATTTATTTTCTTGCTTATTTATCAATTTCTTCCTCCCTCCCTCCCTCCCCCCTCTTTCTTTCTTTCTTTCTTTTTCTTCTTCTCTTTCTTTCTTCTTTCTTTCTTTCTTTTTTCTTTCTTTTCTTCTTTCTTTCTTTCTTCTTTCTTTCTTCTTTCTTTCTTTTCCTTTCTCTCTCTCCTCTCTCTCTCTCTCTCTCTCTCTCTCCCTCTCTCCCTCCCTCCCTCCCTCCCTTCCTTCTCTTTCTTTCATTGGGTGCATACCTGTGTTTGCATATATATGTGTGTGTGTGTGTGTGGTGTGTGTGTGCGCGCGCGTGCGAGTGTGTGTATAACAGAGGGCACTGAGTGGTGTGCTGTGAAGGCATCAGGAACCATCCTGCATTGTTCTTCCACTTTACTGCTTTGCCCTGGGGTTTCCCAGCTCCACCTTCCAGAGTCAGAATTCCAGGCCATTGCCATATCCATCAGGCATTTTTAGGTGGGATCTGAGTATTGGACACAGATCCTTTTGCTTTCAAGGCAAAGGCTTTATTTAACCCCTGTACCATTTCCCCAGGTACATTTTTATTTTTTATATTTTCCATATCTATTAAATTTGATCACTATTATTTTGATTATTTTGATCTTTGTTTTGGGCTGATTATGACTCAGGATCTCTGGGTTTTTGTTTGTTTTTTTTATCAGATAGGCTCTCTCCTCGGAGCAATCCTTCCTTCCACTCTTGTTTTTTTAAGGGTAAATATAGCTCAGCAGCATGACATTTTCTTTGTTATCACTTTTATAAATGACTTTTCTAGGTCAGAAACTAGAGATAATCTTTCCATTAAGTCTTAGTTTCTTCCCTTCCCTTGGTTTAGGAATAATGCGAGGAAGCCTTAGTTTATAGAAATTAACGTGTTATTTTTCTCTTATTAGTTATCATAATTTTATCAAATTTATTTTATGTACTATAAAAATAGTTTTACAATTCTGTCATTTTAAAAAAGATCCTTCTCTGGAGATACATAGCTTAGGGGTTAAGATTCTGCCTCACAAGTAGAAGGATCTGATTGGATTCCAGATCTAAGGAAAAAGAAGCCAGGCACAAATGCCTGTATGTACTTCCTGCTCTGATGGACCGAGCCTGGGAAGTCCCAGAGTGAAGCAAAAGGAAGGTAGAAGCAAATCCAGGATGATTCCCGATTCTACTCTTGGTCCTCCACAGGGACACACAGTGCTCTCTCTCTCTCTCTCTCTCTCTCTCTCTCTCTCTCTCTCTCTCTCTCTCTCTCTCACACACACACACACACACACACACAGAGTGAAAAATAAAATTGAAAAAATAAATAAAGAAGACTCTTGCATTAGGGACCATACCCCAAAATACTTAGGATTCACAGTATGTATAATTTACTTGAAATGGTTTGGAAAAATAATGAGAGAATGGTATAAAGTTAGTAAATCTGGAGACATATGGCCATTTTATCCATTTGAAATTATTTCCAATTAAACATTTTCAAACTCCGTATGCACCATAGGATCACACAATCTCTTGGCCAGGCAGGTGGATCTGCAGTTCCAGCACTTGGGAGGCAGAAGGCACGATCATTTTTGTAAACCAGCCTGGTCCACACTGTGAGTTCCAGATCAGCAGAGGCTACCCAGTGAGATGTTCCAAAGAAAACAAGCAAAAGAAAGAGACAATCCCTTGTTTGTAATTTCTTAATTAATTTTTATAACGTTGAGGTGCCACCTAGTGTTCGATTTCTGCAACTACTGAACTTACAAATTCATCTTTTACTAACTGTATCCGGGTGCACCAACTGTGGCAGGGGGGAGTGCTCTACTTAGTGACCTCTCTCTGGTGAAGTCGGATCCGGGACTCTGAGATTAAGGACGAATCAAGGTGAAGTGAAGTTATTGAGTTTATTAAGTAAAGGTAAGTACTGGCAAAGAGAGGAAGGAAAGGAGAGAGAGGAGAGAGAGGGAAACAGAGAGAAAAAGAGAGACAGAAACAGAGACAGAGATTTAGGAAAGCAGCTGTTCACACCCAAGATACAGATGCGGCTTCTTAAGAAAGTCATGCTTAGGCATCTTAACAATGACTACATGAGTCTGACTTGCTGTTACATTCCCAAAGAATATAATTTCCAACAATGTTTAGAGATTAAGTAAAACTTTAAAAATTAAGCAAAAATATGAATTTCTTTGCATATCTCTTATCTTAAAAAATTTCTTTTTTGTGAGGAAGTTCTGAAGTGGTTTATGAGGGGTGGTGTTTAGATTTAGGATGGGGGAAGTGTGATGCAGGTCAGCTCAAGTCACAGCATGGGCTGCTGGGTAAGCAGTGTTTTTTTTCCTTTACCGTCCTTGTCTGAGACGTGTTGAGGACCACTGGCCTTGTGTCTGTAAGTGATCTGGTTTCATCAGCTGTGTTGAAGTTTCTGCATCTCAGCGAGCAGGCAAGGAAGACTGGATCCCCAGGGAGGGCATCTTTCTCTTCTCACAGCTCCTTCATTTCTCCTGTCTTTTTGTCCTGCCTCAGAACTGCTTATACATGAAGGCAAAGTCATGCTTCATTAGATGCATCTGACTTCCTTACATTCTTTCAAAGCTCCAGGAGGTCATGGAAGTCTTGGCGCATACAGAATGGCTATGATCTGTGCGCAGACCAGTGGAGATCCATGCTGTAAGACAATACACTTCATACAAAATGCACATTTGGTTGAGGCAGACAGTTCAAGAATACTAGAAATGGTTTCGTTTTTCATTTCTCTTTTAAAAGAACACATCCCCCCCCTCCACCCCTCAGTGAAATCCTTGACCATGAAAGAACAAAGAGGATTAACATTTGGCTTAAAAATAAACCAATATCGAAAGTTATTAAAGAGACACAATACTTTAAAATGGTTGCATGGTTTTTGTCCACACTCTTGTGTTCCCTAGCTTAAGATTGAGACCAGAACATGTGTAGAAGATTAAGACAGAGTTTATTAGGAGAGAGAAAGAAAAAGAAAAGCAAAATATTTGATGGTCAGTGGTATTTAGGAACTTGGGCAAGCTGGGGAAAAGTGGCTTCTCCTTACTGGTTAGTTCTGGTTTCTGTAAACCTGATTGGAGTTTTTGGTCCCCTACATTTGACTGGTCTGTTCAGATGGAGTTTTTAATGGGTGCTCAGCTCCTCCTGGCCGACTTTATGGTAGAAGCTGTTTCTTTTGAGGACTTTAACTCATCTGTATCTGGAGAACTGGTCTCCACCCACATTTGAGGAGTTCATATCCATAAGCTCATAAACAAAGGGTTGGGGGAAGTTGGTGACCTTATCTCAGTGGGGGATTGGTACCAATTCCTACCTAGCTGTGACTTTAATCTTCAAAAATCCTTCCCAGCAGTCTTTCTACATGTCTAAAACTGCCTAAAAGAACTATTCTGACTAAAATTCCTAAATTCTAAACTACCTAACAAAATCTGTCTCAAAACAAACATCTTATACGCATCTCTTTAACTAGCATCACTCAGTTCAGTGGTGCGACGTGTTCCCCAGATTACAGCCATGATCCAAACTGTGTAGCAGTTTGCAGAAAAGTGGAATGTAAAATTTTGAGTTCAATTTTAGACATTCTTGGCATCTTGATGATCGTCTCTAGTGTGATCAGCTCAGTTTTGACAACATCTCCAGGAACAAATGCAACTTGCCATTCGACTGAAGGTTATCCTAGATGCTCAGTATTGACCTTTCAATGTTCAGCTTTAGTAGCAATGTAATACTATGCAAAACTGTTGCTTAATAGTCTTGTAAGCCCACGCATTTAGGATTTGGGATCTCTATCTAAATTCTTTTTTACTTCGTTTTGACCATCAAAACATGTTGCTTCTGATGTCTACTATTTAGGCAGTTTTAGAGCAGCTATGCTGGGCCACTCTTTGAGGGCTTTCAAAGGTCATCCCCACTGCTGGGATTACCCTGAAGAAACACATCCTATTAATCTGGAGAAATTGACTCTAATCCTTTACAGAGATGAAGTTACCAACTTCCCCCAAATCTCAGCTCATGAAAGGATATGGAGATTAGTTCTCCATTGTAAATAAATCTCACCAGGAGTTCCCGCACTAGAAAAACTGGGTTGGGCCCCAATATAAACAGAACAGTGAGATGTAGAGGACCAAAAACTCCAATTAGGTTTGCAGAAACTGAAGCGGACCGGTGAGGAACAGCCACTTTTCTCAGCCTTGACTAAGGGTATAAATACTCTGGACCCTGGCAGCCATCTTTACCTCCCTTGCCCCTCATGATACTCCACATCTGGAATCCACGAGTTCCTCCTACCTGACTTTTCTCTCATCCCTCATGGATTCCATGCTGGAGTCCATGAATTCTCCAGGGCTCTCTTGCCCTTCACGGATTCAGGTCCGTGAGTTCCATTCTTTCTCTCCTCTAATAAATTCTGCCTTAATCATGTTCTGGTTCCAATTTTCGTCTCCTGAACACAAAAACTTGGAGACATAAAACCCAGAGAACCTGAATCACAGGTGCATGAGACCCTGTGTGTGTGTGTGTGTGTGTGTGTGTGTGTGTGTGTGTGTGTGTGTGTAGTCAACCTCTGATGCTCTTCCTTAGTCTATCTTGTTTTTGTTTTTTTTTTTTTTTTATTAAAATTTTAATTATACATTTTAAAATTTTTTACCAGTTCCCTCCCTCCCCCCTCCCCTTCCCCCAGTGTCTCCCCCCCAATTCCCAGAGAGTCCTTTATTGTGTGCGCCTAACTCTCCACTGGGTCCTCCTCTCCGATGACATATAAGGACCCAGTGGCATTTCCATAAGCCCTTTCTCTTGTTCCCCTTAAGCATAAGATTACTACTATGGCTGTCAATCCCTTGCCTCCAGGGGTCTCGGTGCCCTTAACAGATGCCAGACTTTATGAGGGCAACAGTGCGCTGGACATTGCGCAGGGCATGCAAAGTTCCATTATGATTGCTTTGGCCCCAACTATTGTTGAGAATCTTGCAAATCGTTGCTCCTCCCATCCTTTTGCTCTTACAATCTTACCGCCCCCTCTTCCGCAAATGTCCCTGAGCTCCAGGATGGGGAGAGATTAGGCTGTCCTAGTTCTATGTGATTGATATAGAGTCTCTGAAGTTCTGGATTGTGGTTTGTTGATTTTCTTTTGCAGTTTTGCTGCTCCTGCAATTCCCTTCACTCCATTCTGCTGGGCACTGTATGTCACCCCCTGGCCAGAGACAAAAAGCTGTTAAACTGGAGTTTTGTTGTAATAGCACATTCAAAGGTAGATGTAATAAGAGTAGGAAACCTCACTGAGGGAGGGGTCCATCACCCATTTGCAAAATGATTACTTTTTATCTGCTAGACTATATGCCCTCCCCTTCTGGTGAGATCAGGAAAGAACGTCTGTGAACTTAACCAGGTTTCTCATTACTTACTTGCAGACCTTGATGGAGGCCTATTTTCTCTGCTGTAACATGGTCTCCTCTCTCCTTGTTTCTGGTGTGGCCCTCCTAACCCATCTCTCTTGTTCATAATCCTTGCAATTACTGTGTTACATAGGTTTACTTTTGAGTGTCCCAATGTGGGCTGGGCGAGTTTGGTACTAGGAGCCACCTATTAGGGAGTACATACGGCGCTTAATTTTCTGGGTTTGGGATACTTCACTTAATATAATTCTTTCTAATGACATCCATTTCCCAGGTTTTTGTTTTTTTTTTGACAGAGACTCTCACTGGGCTCACCTGGTAAGCTGGGCTCACTTGGTAGGCTGGGCTGGCTGGCCGTCAGCTCCATGGCTCCTCGCTTCTTCTGAGCACTTGTAGCACCCCAGCTATTCATATGGTTCTGGGAATTCAGGTTTTCATGCTTGACTAATAAGCACAGTATGAGTTTAGCTGTCTCCCTAGCTCCCTATCTTCTTTTTGATCAAAGACCTTGAAATATTTATTTCCAATAATTTGTCTTTCAATTTTATATTAATATCATCTAAGGATTTCTCCCATAAGGATTTAAAACTTTTTTTTTTAATGAGCCCTTCCCACCTTGATATAAGGCCAGAGACTATAAAAACCATAGGTGAAAGGGTAGGGAACTCCCTCGAGATGATTGGGATAGGCCAACAGTTTCTAAACAGACATCCAATGGCACAGTCACTGCTACCAACTCTTAACAGTTGGGATCTTGTTAAAGAGCTTCTGTTCAGATAAAGAGATTGTAACACGAGCTCAAAGGCAACCCACAGAATGGGAGAAAATTTTCACTAACCACATATCTGACAGAGCTCTATTGTCCAGAGTGCACAAAGAACTTAGAAAACTAAACTCCAAGGAAAACACTGGCCCAATTAAAAAATGGGCCCTGGAACTTCAAAGAAACTTTACCAGGGATGAAATTAAAATGTCTAACAAATATCTTAAAAAATGCTCCACTTCCTTCGCCATCAGGGAAATGCAAATCAAAACTTCCCTGAGATATCATCTCACCCCGGTCAGGATGGCAAAAATCCACAATACAAACAACAAATGCTGGAGAGGATGTGGAGAGAGGGGAACTCTCCTACATTGTTGGTGGGAATGCAGGCTCATACAGCCACTCTGGCGAGCCGTCTGGAGATTCTTAAAGAAATTAAAGATTGAAATGCCATATGACGTGGCGATTCCACTTTTGAGAATAACCCCCCATACAGCAAAAATTCACCTCGATAGCACGAGCACGACCATGTTCAACAAACCATAATCCAGAACATCAGAGACTATATCAACCACCTGGAACTAGGCCAGCCTAATCTCTCCCCATCCTGAAGCTCAGGGAAATTTGTGGAAGAGGGGGCAGTAAGATTGTAAGAGCACAAGGATGGGAAAAGTAATGATATGCAAGATTCTCCACACAAGTTAGGGCTGAAGCAATCATAATAGGACTTTGCATGCCCTGTGCAATGTCAACACACTATTGACCTCACAAAGTCTAGCATTTGCTAAAGGCACTAGGATCTTGGAGGCAAGGAATTGACAGCCACAGTAGTATTCCTATGCTTAAAGGGAACACAAGAAATGCTTCTGGGAAATGCCACTGGGTCCTTGCACCTCATCGGAGAGGAGGGCCCAAAGGAGAGTTTGGCATGTTCATTAAAAGATGCTCTGGGGATGGGAGGGGGAGGCACTGGGGGATGGCGAGGGAAGGGGGGTGGGGGGCACAAGGGAATGGGGGGACCGGTATACCTGTTAAGTTTGTGTGAGTGGAAATAAAAAAAAAAAATGAGCCCTTCCCTCTCTCTCTCCTTACCTTCTTCCATTATTGAGAAACCTGGGTAGGAAAAGGTAGACCTATCCAGAAAGGTAATCATCCTCCAGAACAGAAAACTGTGGCTCCATGTGAGAGAGAGAAAAAATTTATTAGGTAGCTTAGAATAGAATTTTTATTTAGCTAGATTCTTTTAGGCAGTTTTAGAGTAGAAAGACTGCGGGAAAAGACTTTAAAAGGTCTAGTCATACTATGCAGAAGGTGGACCAACTCCCACTGAGATAACGTCCCAACTTCCCCACTCCTTTGTTGGAGGAGCCATATGGATATGAACTCTAGCAATGCAGGAGATCCTGAAATGCAAATGAACTAAATTCCTCATCTCAGCCAAGGGAACTGCAGAGCTGGACCCTATAACAGACCTATCAGGTTCACAGAACCTCGAACTCTCCAACGAGACAAAGCCACTTTTTCCAGACTCGCCCAAGTTTACAAATACCCCTGACTCTGCCAACCATCTTTCGCTCTTTCTTTTCTGGCTCCCTTGCCCCTCACGGACTTTATTTTATGTCTGTGAGTTTTGTTCTTTTATTCCTCTAATAAAATCTGCCTTAATCCTGAATAAGGGCGTTCTGGCTTTGGTCTTCAACTCCCGAACTCAAAAACCTGGATATAAAAACCCCCGCAACACATGCGACCCAAAGTGGACATAACAGGAGGACAGAAAAAAAAAACGTAGTCAATCAGCTTGCTTTAAACACATACCGGAAGCTGTTCTTTTCTGCATGGTGAGAACTGCATTATGGGAAATCATATATGCTGCTCATCCTAACTGCCCTGAATGTCTACCAGTCAGGGCCCTTCATTTGCATGGAGGGAATTGGTGAGGCCAATGTTGCAGGGTTCTTGTGTTTGGAGTCGAAGACTGGCACTAGAACACATGTAGAGGATTAAGGTAGAGTTTATTAGAGGAGAGAAAGGATGGAACTCATGGACTCCAGGCATGGAATCCACAAGGAGCAGCAGCTCAAAATGAACTCACAGATGCCCTCCCAGCATGGATGCTATAAACTTGCCTTACTATTGATGCCAAATTGTCCAGGCCCACGAACCAGCATAAACCCAGACTTACGTTTAGGAAACAGAAGTGGGAGCTGTAGGAATTGATCAGGTCAGAGGGAACCTAGGATGTCCTCCATCATCCAAGCTGACTTTATTGTAGCATACATGAGTATTTATAGGAAAACAATCGAAGAGCAGGGTCAAATTTAGGAAAACATCAAAGAAGAGTACGACCAAATTCTTTACAGGATTATGTAAAACATATACATTCTGGTTAACAAAGAAAAGGCAGGAGTGACATGTACTTGCTTTGGGACCCCACATGATGTCACCAGGTGGAATAAAACAGGCATGGCACCTTGTTGCTAGAAGGAAATGGACAATGTATGCCTCAAAACAGAGTTACTTGGTCCATGCATAAGCATATCTTAGATAAGCAGGAAGGAATTGTTGGGGGAAGAACAGCCCAGCCAGTTTCTAAGAGAAACAAAAGTGATCCAAGAACAGACTGGAGACAAACTCTACCTCCAAGGGAAGGAGTTAAGCCTGCCATTGTCTTGTGTTAGACAAGAGGCAAACTCTACCTCCCAGGGAAGGAGTACTTGGTGACAGCCAGTTTCAGATGCTAATGTATCATCCAGAGAGCAGACTTTGGGCCTGACAACCCCCACACCAAATGTTACAGGATAGTCCCATCTGGGGCCAAATGTTGTGGAAATGACCATCCCAATGTTGCAGGGTTGAAACCAGAACACGTGTAGAGGATTAAGGTAAGTTTATTAGAGGAGAGACTCCAGACGTGGAGTGCCATGAGGGGCTAGGGCACTCCGGAGAAACTCATGGCACCCAGGCATGGAACCCATGAGCAGCAAGGCACAAGAAACGGACTCATAGCACTAGAGTGCCATGAAGGGCTAGGGCGCCAAAGATGGCTGCCAGGGTCAGGCATAGTTATACACCTAGACAGGGAAACTGGCTCTCTTATACCTCCCTATGGACCAAACCTTCTGAGGCTGCTCATCTGCTTCTTCAGGTCCTGAGATATTTAGGCAGTTTTAGAGCCGCCATGCTGGGACAGTCTCTGAAGGTCTTGGAAAGCCGTCCCTCGTTGCTGGGATTACCCTAGAGGAACACCCCCTGTGGATAGGGAGGAACTGACTTTAATCCTCCACAGGAGGTCAACTTCTCCCAACCTTTTTCTTGTGAAAGGATATGGAGATTAGTTCTCCACTGTAAATAAGCCCCACCTTGAGGCAGGCACAAAATTAACTAGGTTAGGCCCCAATGTGAGTTAACCAATGAGGAAAAGCCATTTTTCTTGTGCTTGCCTAACCAATGGAGAAAGGCCATCCTGGGCTTACCTAAAAGCATAAATATACCTGATCTTGGCACCCATCTCTGGCGCCTGCCCCTCATGGCACTCCACATGCGGGGTTCATGAGTTTTTCCCAGTTCCATGCCCCTCTTGGATTCCATGCCTGGAGTCTGTGAGTTCTCCAGGGCTCTTGCCCCTCATGCATGGCACTCCAGGACTGGAGTCCGTGAGTTTCCTTCTTTCTTTCCTCTAATAAACTTGATCTTAATTCTCTACACCGTGTTTGGGTTTCAATCTTCAACTCCGAACGCAAGGACCTGAATACATACACACTCCTAGAGAGTGTTCCTGAAAGATTTGGCTAGCACAGCCAAGAATCAACCCAGCAAACATATCGGATCGGGGAGCTGGGCTTCCCCAAAGCTGGCCCCAGAGTTGTTGCCCTAAGGTGTTGGCCCCAACATCAAGATGTCTCTATTTTGGCTTATAAAAATTGCGTAAGTGTTACATTAAATAATTTTAAGCGTAGGTCTTGTATTCCCATGGAGGAAGTCCTTTCATGGGGTAGAACCTTCCTTTTTAAAAACTTTTTAAAAAGCCTCTTGCAGATGCCCCACCAGAAGGTCTTTTTTTGAAAGCTCTGCTTTAAATCCCTTACGTATATCTTGGACCCTTTTTCTCTGAAAATGTATCCTTGCTCAGCCTGGGACAGGCCTTTTCATTCCTTCAGACTGATCACTTGATGTGTTCTACAGAACTGGGAATGTCATGGCTTAAACTATCAGTTGTCCCACACAGACTCATGTGTTTGAATCTTCAGTTGTTTGGGAAGGTCATGGCACCTTTAAGAGGTGGAGCCTTGCTGGAGGAAGGCAGTCACAGGGGGTGGGTCCTGAGGTGGATTAGCCCCGCCCTTCTTCTGGGAGAAGTCTGTTCTTACAGCTGGCCATTTTCCAGCTCTCAGTCTCCCTGAGGGACATAACTTAGCTTGCTTCCAGCCTCTTCCAATCAGCCATGCCTTTACTCCCTTAAAGGATTGTATCTTCCCTCTGGAACCATTAGCTAAATAAATCTGTTTCTCCCTTAAGTTGCTTGGCTTTAGGTATTCTCAACAGTAACTGCTACATGGAGTAAACTTCATCCTTGGTTGCTAGACATAGCTAGTGTTCTAAAATACCATCAAGTCTCTCCTTGTCATAAGCGGTTACCAAGTCTAGTCTGTTCCTGGTCATTTTTCAAACACGACCAAGGACATGTCTACTCATTAAGGTTCATCTTGTGACTTTTGTTCCTTTCCAGGGCTCTTGTTCCTTAGATTAAGCTCTCTTAAAGATAAAAACTTTTCGACCTGTTTCTACTAAAAGTGGACTCTGATGGACGGCAATTACATGTTCTCTGAGTTTGCTACTGGAGTGTTTATAATTGTTGATTTCATGAAACGGTTTATGTGTCATTTTTGTCTGCTGGTTCAGCTATTAAGTCTGTGTCTGCAATTTGATATTTATATTCCTATGCATCTTTAGATATGTGATGTTGTGTATTTACATGCTAGATCTCCCTAGAGTTTCATTCGGGTGGGCTAATGAGGCAGTAATCTTGCCCTGGATTCTTTTTAGAGCTAAGACTTGAACAACTCTAATAAAGCAGTTATTTTAAATTTGTTGTTAGGAAAAAAGTTAAAATGTCTCCATGACTGTTAACACAGGTTGCCTGTTATTATTGTTGGACATTTTAGATAATGCCTATGTTTTCCATGTTTCGAATACAGCTTCCTGTTGAATTATCAAGTTTAAAATGATTTTTAAATCTGTTTTGTAACATTTACAATGATTGGCCTATTTTATCAAGATAATTGTTTTCTGTTTGTCAGACTTTTAACTACTTAGGCAACTGAGTCTTAACAGAATCAAGATTTATTTTAAACTTTTTTTGTTGTTTTATGTAAATAATAAACAGCTAATTTGTCTTGCTACTGTTCACTCTTCAAAGCTGGTGTGACCTTCTGGGTATTCAAAAGCTACACTTAAAGGTCAGAGAGAGAGAGAGAGATTAATTTCTGTTAGGCAGTTTTGAATTGGAGAGTAGAGAGTAGCCAGGTTGGGAAAATTCTTGAAAATACCTCCATTGCTAGGATTATCCTGCAGGAACTGGCTGGGATCTCCCACAGAAATAAGATCACCAAATTCCCCCAATACTTTGTTTATGAAAGGGTATGGAGATGTGCTCCTTAAATGCAGCTGAGTTAAGTTCCTCCACAGAAACAGCTCCTGCAAGAGTTCCACCAAATTGAGCCCTGATATGAACACACCAGTCACACATAGGGGAGACCAAGATCCCCCAATTTGCTTTAAAGAAACTAAAACTAAGCAATAAGGAAAAGCACTTTGAGTTGTGAACCAAAGCAAGCCCTTCCTTCCTTCTTTGATTTGCTTTCATCGGATATTCTGTCACAGCTACGAAATAGGCAGGGGCTCCATAGGGAATCATGGACAAAGAATCATGCTTTGTAATTCTTTTGGTACAAAGTCCACATTTCCTGGTGCAGTAGGTTTAAGAGAAGTGGGGCTTCCGGTGACAGGGGTTGAAAACTTTTTTGAAGCATATTCTGGAGAGGGAACTATTGAACCTTAGAAGAAACAAGCTTGACAGGTAAGTTAAAAATGCAGGGCCAGATGCAAGAAGGAGGAGGAGAAAAGGATGTAGAAGGAAAAGTAGAGAAGGGAGTGAAGAAGAGGAGATACAGAGGGGAGGAGGAGAGCTGATATGAAATTGTTTTGTAATATTACGATTTTATTCTCTGGCTATACACAGATTTGGTAAGATCAGTCAAGGCTCCTTCTAAGTGTCTCTCTTAGGGACCATGACATAAGCCCGTGGCTGCTCTAGATTTTTTTCTGAGTAATATCATCTGCTAGGGTGGGTCAGAGTTCAGCTGACCATGCAGCTTCCCGAGGAAGCATGGAGAACATTTTCTTCTTCACAGGGCATACACTGGTTAAAGGCCTTGGGAGTCCCTGTGGCATCTCTGATGAAGAGATGAGTTACCAGGGTTAGAAGTTCTTTTAAAGGAAAACTCCAAGCCCTAGATCTTACTGTTGTTCAAGGTAGCATGTTAAAGGAACTCCTATGCCAAAAATTTGGACAAGTACTACAAAATCTCCAACCCAAAAATCTCATACAAAATGCCAGTAATTGTCACCAATGAGGCACAAAAGGAAAGTTAGACTGATGGAATTTTTTTTCACTTCTTTTTAAAAGTTTTTATCTTGGTTTTTAATTTTTTTCATGTGTGTATCTATGTGTCTCTGTGTGCATGTCTGGGTGTATCAAAGGGCATTGTGTATCTGTGAAGGCCCAAGAGTGACTTCAGGAATCATCCTGGATTGTACTACCTCTTCTTTGCTTTCGAGTTTCATGGGCTTTTGCCTTCCAAGGTAGAGGTTGTTACCATTTCTGCCTGGTGTTTTTTTACATAGGATCCAAGATCTGAACTCAGGACCTTCTGCTTGTGAAGCAGAGGCTTAACTCCTGAGCCATTTCTTTAGCACTATTTTGGTGTTTTAGAACAGTCTCATGTAGCTCATACTGGCCTTGAACTCACTCACTAAGTATGAGGGTAACTGAACTCCTGACCCTCCTGCTTCCGCTTCCTTCTTAAACTTTGTTTGTTTGTCAATCTCAAAGTTCATATGGAGGCACAAAAGACCCAGGATAGCAAAAACAATCCTGAGTAACAAAAACACAGCTGGAGGTATTACCATACCAAACCTAAGTCTATACTACAAATCCATAGTTATAAAGACAGCCTGGTACTGGCTCCAAAATAGACACACAGATCAATGGATAAGGATTGAAGACCCAGATACAAGCCCACAAAGTTACAGCCATTTGGTCTTTGACAAAGGGGCCCAAAGAATCCAATGGAAAAAGAACAGCATCTTCAACAAATGGTGCTGGCAAAACTGGGTCTCCACATGCAGAAGATTAAAGCTGGACCCGTACTTGTCACCATGTACAAGACTTAATTCCAAATGGATCAAGGACCTTGATATCAGGCCAGAGACTTTAAAAACCATAGTTGAAAGGATAGGGAACTCCCTCGAGCTGATTGGGCTAGGCCAACACTTCCTAAACAGACATCCAATGGCACAGTCACTGCTACCAACTCTCAACAGTTGGGATCTTGTGAAATTAAAGAGCTTCTGTTCAGATAAAGAGATTGTCACACGAGCTCAAAGGCAACCCACAGAATGGGAGAAAATCTTCACTAACCACATATCTGACAGAGCTCTACTGTCCAGAGTGCACAAAGAACTTAGAAAATTAAACTCCAAGGAAAACACTGGCCCAATTAAAAAATGGGCCCTGGAACTTCAAAGAAACTTTACCAGGGATGAAATTAAAATGTCTAACAAATATCTTAAAAAATGCTTCACTTCCTTCGCCATCAGGGAAATGCAAATCAAAACTTCCCTGAGATATCATCTCACCCCGGTCAGGATGGCAAAAATCCACAATACAAACAATGACAAATGCTGGAGAGGATGTGGAGAGAGGGGAACTCTCCTACATTGTTGGTGGGAATGCAGGCTCATACAGCCACTCTGGCGAGCCGTCTGGAGATTCTTAAAGAAATTAAAGATTGAAATGCCGTATGACCCTGCTATCCCACTTTTGGGAATAACCCCCCATGCAGCAGAGGTTCGCCTCGATAGCACAAGCTCGACCATGTTCATAGCAGCACTGTTTACAATAGCAAAGTCATGGAATCAACCTAAATGTCCAACAGTTGACGAGTGGATAAGGAAACGGTGGTACATCTATACAATGGAGTACTACTCAGCCATCAAAAATGATGAATTACTGGAATTTGCTGGGAAATGGATGTCATTAGAAAGAATTATATTAAGTGAAGTATCCCAAACCCAGAAAATTAAGCGCCGTATGTACTCCCTAATAGGTGGCTCCTAGTACCAAACTCACCCAGCCCACATTGAGACACTCAAAGTAAACCTATGTAACACAGTAATTGCAAGGATTATGAACAAGAGAGATGGGTTAGGAGGGCCACACCAGAAACAAGGAGAGAGGAGACCATGTTACAGCAGAGAAAATAGGCCTCCATCAAGGTCTGCAAGTAAGTAATGAGAAACCTGGTTAAGTTCATAGACGTTCTTTCCTGATCTCACCAGAAGGGGAGGGCATATAGTCTAGCAGATAAAAAGTAATCATTTTACAAATGGGTGATGGACCCCTCCCTCAGTGAGGTTTCCTACTCTTATTACATCTACCCTTGAATGTGCTATTACAACAAGACTCCAGTTTAACAGCTTTTTGTCTCTGGCCAGGGGGGTGACATACAGTGCCCAGCAGAATGGAGTGAAGGAATTGCAGGAGCAGCAAAACTGCAAAAGAAAATCAACAAACCACAATCCAGAACTTCAGAGACTCTATATCAATCACATAGAACTAGGACAGCCTAATCTCTCCCCATCCTGGAGCTCAGGGACATCTGCGGAAGAGGGGGGCGGTAAGATTGTAAGAGCAAAAGGATGGGAGGAGCAACGATTTGCAAGATTCTCAACAATAGTTGGGGCCAACGCAATCACAATGGGACTTTGCATGCCCTGCGCAATGTCCAGCGCACTGTTGCCCTCATAAAGTCTAGCATCTGTTAAGGGCACCGAGACCCCTGGAGGCAAGGGATTGACAGCCATAGTAGTGATCTTATGCTTAAGGGGAACAAGAGAAAGGGCTTATGGAAATGCCACTGGGTCCTTATATGTCATCGGAGAGGAGGACCCAGTGGAGAGTTAGGCGTACACAATAAAGGACTCTTTGGGAATTGGGGGGGAGGCACTGGGGGAAAGGGAGGGGGAGGAGGGGGGAGGGAGGGAACTGGTAAAAAATTTTAAAATGTATAATTAAATTTTTAATAAAAAAAAAAAAACTTTGTTTGTTTGTTTGTTTGTTTTGTGTGTGTGTATCACAGGGCTTTGTGAGTCCCTGTGGAGGACCAAGGGTGACTTGAGAATCATCCTGGAGTGCTTCTACCTCCTTTTAGCTTCTCTCTGGGATTTCCCAAGTTCTGCCTGCCAGGACCAGAAGTGCAGGCCACTACTGGCTGAGTATGACATTTTTATGTGGAACCTGGGATCTGAACTCAGGTTGTGAGGCAGAAGCTTAACCCCTGAGCCATCTCTCCAGCCCCCTGCTTCCACTTCCTCAGTGCTAGGATTTCAGACTTGAGTGTTTGGTGGCTGGTAGAATTTTTAAGACGATTGTCTGATTGTGGTTGTCCTGGGAAGTTCCTTCTGGGACCAACTGTAACCATCTGTTGGTGTCTTCTTCCTCCTCGCCCTTAACCTCCTCTTCCTCTCCTTTTACATTTTTCTTCTCCATCCTTCTTTCCTCCTCCTCTGCCTCCTTTCCCCCCTCCTCATTTTTCCCCCTTCATTTTTAACCTATCTGCCAAGTTGGTTTCTTCTAAGATTCAACAATACCGTCTCTGGATAATGCTTCAAAAATGCTTTCAACCTCTACCATTGGAAACCTCACTTCTCTCAAACCTACTGGTGCAGGAATTATGGACTTTCTACCAAAAACACTTTAAAATTGTTTTTCCATGGCACCTATGGAACTCTTGCCAGTAACAAGTCTAGCCAGCATGCTATCCCTGCTCAGATGAAAGACACTACTAAAGAACAAACCTCTAACCAACTTCTCAAGATTGAGCTTGTTAATGTTTTTGAAAGAATGAGCATGGATGGTCCTGATTGAGAGACCAGCAATGGAACAAGGCCCCAATACAAGTCTAGTTCCAGGAGCACCCTCCAAACAGAACACAAAACTAATCCACTGTGGCTCTGTTCATCTAAATGGTCGAACAGCAGAGCAGCAGCATTAGGACATGATCTCACAGATATGCCCAAATATTGGCATGATGGTAATTGTAAGCCAGGAAACTATATACAAAACAGCTCACTCTGGGGACTGAGACAATAACTCAGTCTTAATAAGTGTTGTCACAGAAGTCTGACCACTGAGTTCAGTTTCTAACACCCATGGAAATGTTGGGCGCTGCGGCACACACCTGTAATCTGAACACTTGAAAAGCAGACACGAGCAATCCCAGGGTTTGATGGTCATTCAGCATACATACATGCATGTCCACCTGCACAGTATGTGCTTACATTCCCACATGTGCACACACACGCACGCACACGCACGCACATATGCACACACGAATGCACGTATACATGCTTGCTCATCCTAAAGGACCATGGACTCCTCTAAGCTGTCTACCTAGCCTCCTACAACCCATTACCACATGCAGATGTTGTCCTGTAACTTCATGCACCTTCACACATATATATACACATGAAAATGGGGAGAAAGCAACAAAACTTCATAAAATTGTTGCTGCATCGTAACATGGAATTTGAGGTAACCCAAATCTGTGTTAACCTGCCCGCAGTATAAACTATCTCTTTTCCGTCTGATGTGAGAACTGTGCTTTCTGAGTCATTAGCAAGCTCTGGGATCCATCTGTCTCTGCCCTCCAGTACCCGGGCTACGGATCATGCCATCACCCTTGGCGTTCACACAGGGCAGGGGATCTAAAGCCCGACATATGCAGCAAGCACTTTGCCCATGAAACTATCTTTCCAGCCCCAACATTTGCATATTTTAATCAATTTCATGAAGTTCCTATAAGTTATTTTCTTTAGGCCTGTATGGTAGTATGGAGATTATTAAGTGTAAGTGAGTTGTAAAATAATATTTATATTGATGCAGTCATACTGAAAGAAGAAATGTCAGAATATTCTCAGTACTGAGGCAGACACAGCCCTGAGGAGGTCCCCTTCACAACCTACATGCATGGAAAGCTGGATCCTAGCCTTGGTAACAGAAAAGCACTGCAGCATAAGTCAGAGTGAAGCAGGCAATGGGTTTATTAAGGGAAGAGGAAGATGCTCAAGAAAAGGAGTTCAAATACCCAACACAAGACACTCAAGATAGTAACACTTGGTTGTCTCAACAGCATCGTAACATGCTGTGTAATCTTGTGGTTTCCTAAGTGATGTTGCTCAGAGAATGTCATTTAAGTTTAAAACTTAAGGATGAGGGCTGGAAATATGGCTCAGGAGTTAAACCTTTGCCTTGCAAGCAAAAGGACCTGAATTTGGATCCCAGACAGTGGCGACGTGTACTTCCTGCCCTAGAAGGCAGAGCAAATCAAAAAGGAGGTAGAATACTCCAGGATGATTCCTGATGTCATATTTGGGGCTTCACAGTACCCTCTGATACACACACACACACACATACACACACGTACACACATACCTACACATGCAAACAAACACATTTAAGGACAGAAATACAAACTAGTTGGCTTATTTCTCTTAAAGTATTTTCTTCTGTAAATGAAGGTGTGAGGTTGCTCAGTGAGGTGTATTGCTTAGATTTAGGGCAGAGCAAGGAAAGCCAGCTAGCAATGATCAGCTTAAGTCACAGACAGTCTAGTCCTAAGCATTCAGGGGTGGAGTTAGATGTCTTTAGGAAAATGAGCATATCTGTGTAGGCAATCTTGGTTTTATCATTGTGTTAAAGTTTTTTAGCTCTAGCCAGGAGGAAAGCACAGACTAGATCCAGAGTTAAAGGGCTTCTGTCTCTTCTCTGTTTTTCTTGTTTTATCCTGCCTCAAGAAACAGGACCTTTGTGGATTCTTTTCTATTGTGATAGGATTGTGACTGCATTTTGAAAAGTACTTAGATATTGATCCATGCGCAGCCAATAATCTGATAATTAAAAAAATAAAATTAAAGGACAAAAGATATCCCATTTGCTATTGTTGTAGTTATGTTAGTTCCAGAGATACACATTTTAACCCTTTATTTAGCCCTGAAGTGTATTAAGTATCATATGTCATCAATTCTTTAAAAAGAGTGGTAACAATATAATTTATGGAAATTTTAGTCTATGTGTTTTTTTTCTCTCTAAATTTTAGGTTTCCTACATGTCTAGAATTTAGGAATTCTTGTAAGATTAAATGCAGAAGCAGCTAGAAGTCTTCCTTCCCTCCCTCCTCCTTCTCTCCTTCCCTCTCTTTCTATTTCTATTTCTTTCTTTCTTTCTTTCTTTCTTTCTTTCTTTCTTTCTTTCTTTCTTTCTTTCTTTCTTTCTTTCTTTCTTTCTTTCCTTTTTTTTCTTTGTTTCTTTCTCTCTCTTTGTCTCTCTCTCTCTCTCTTTCTCTCTTTCTTTCTTTCCTTCTTTCTTAGATGCTAGGAAAACTCTGTGAAATCTCTACCTGGGAGTCAAGTTCTTCCTCAGGATGGGACCAGGCTTCAACCTTTCCCTTCTTCAAGATGGATTCCTAATGAAACTCTTAAGTTTTGGGGGTACATTGTTTCAGTAGTCTGATGATCAAAGGGAGTGGGCACATGTGTCCCTAGAATATCTTCTCTCTTGCCATGAATAGCAAATTCAGTGCACATGTGTACCATAATGTCTAACCCCATGTGTACCATAATGCTTAGTTCCATGTGTGCCGTGACATCTAATCTCACATGTACCATGATGTCTAACTCCATGTATAGCATGATGCCTAGTCCCTTGGGTACCATGATGTCTAGTCCATGTGCCTCATGATATCTAGCTCCTTGTGTACCATAATTTCAGGGTTCTGAGGCCTGAGTGCTTACCTCACTGTGACCTGATAGGTACCAGAGTAGGATCAGCAGGAATTGAATCAGGCTGGGTCAAGAGGGGATCTTGGAAAAGCTGAAACCAAGTCAAGTCTATTATGGAATCTAATCCCTTATATACCATGAAACAGGGGGTGACTCTGTACACTGTGCAGAGTGATGACATCAATAGGGGCAGACAGACTCACGTGCAAGGTCAACAATACACCACCAACCAACAATACAGTCCTGCCAATCCTTAGACATGTTAATAGGCCCTAGTGTATCCATTCCTTGTGGGGAAAGAACAGACAGCTAATAGGGCGGAAAATGGTGATACAATTACAGTGATAAAGCTCTGTGCCCATCTTTTAGATGTGCTAATTAATGTTTAGATGGCTTCCAAAGAACAGAAATATGTAAAAAACACCTCTGCCCTATACCCCATTTCGAGAAGGACAAGATCCATCCTTGCCCCTTGTGGAAAATCAGCCTACAACTATGCTGGCATAGGAGGCACTCTTCAACTAAGCCACAGGAATGCCTGGCATCCATCTTCAAGAAATGGAGATTTCAACTTGAGTGTTCCCTACATTCCCCCTTTTCTTTTAAAAAAGAAGCTATGTCAGGACATATCAATTTCTAAAAGTTATTAATCCTATTACCATACCTATTATTACAGTTATCAGGGCAGAGCACACAGACCACAGGTTTTTTGTAAAACTTGTACTTAGAATTCAACAAGAAAATCCATTAACCAATGACCGAAGCACTTTAAGACATTTGGGTAAAAATGCAGCTTGACTGATACACACAATCTGATTATGCAGCAATGTTAATCTCACATTCACATTATTAAGATTCTTAATACCAATTAGATGAGCCTTATCTTTTTCCCAGTCATAACTAAGAAAGTTACGTTCTTTGTTAGTTGGGTGACATTGTAGGGTACTTATAATCTTTAAATCTGTACCTCTGCTTCCATGACCATCATAGTCTATATTAACAAATCTATCTGTTTCTCTAAATCTCAATAAATGGATAGCTGGGTTCTCAAAACGTCAAAAATATCCTTTCTTATGGTTCTAACATAATAAGCCATGTATTAAATACGCAATATATTAAAGACAGCACTATTGGCAGCGGCAACTAAGGCTGCAATTATGCTGGCAATAATAATCCTATTTACTCTCTTGGGTTTCACTAACTCTATTAGTTTCTTAAACAATTGTCCCCTATTTTATCAAACCAAGATTTAGAAATTTTTGTAGGTGTAAATGCATTTGGGGTTTACATAAGAAGTAGTATCGCCTTGGCATCAAGCCTTGGAGAAGGACAATTGGCAAGCAAATAATTTACATAATCAATTGACTATACCCCATCTTCAAACTTTAACAAGGCACAAGGGGGTCCACACAAGACTTCATTCCAAAGTTGAGGATGTCCCCATGAAGTCTGGGGCAAACAAGTCTCCTTTTATTACATATTGGCCATCTCTGATTGTTGCAGCCAATTTCCATAGTCCAGTTTGTGCATACTTCCTAATGGATCCTTACTAAAAGTCACCTTTTATATTCCAGTATTTGGCAGTCCGGGTATTGACCAGTCTGGAACTGAGCAGTGACCGAGTCTACCTTATACGTGTGGTCAAGCCACATACATGTACACACCGGATGGCTTCTCACATTTTGATTTGTAGCACATCTGTAAGGAATACTCTTATGGGCCACCCTTTCCACAGTAGAAAAGTCAAAGTAGTTTCCTCCAGCTGCTCTCCTGTAGGTGACACTTAGATGCACTTGAGCAGTGGGGTATACTCTGCATCCAGCCTCCCCAGAGCTGCGTAGGGTTGGAGCTCACAGAAACTTCTCCCCTTTCCCACACGGTAGCATGCGTTATTGATGGGTCAGGATTATAGGTCTCAGAATTTGCAGGGGGAGAACATCAAGATCAGGGACACAAGGAAAGGTCCATGTGGGAAGGCGTTCCTGTAGCATCCTCCATCTCCCCCTCTCTGTCAGGCTCAGTCTTTTCATTTTCTCGGGAAGAGATTTCATTTCCCTCTCCTGGTTATGCTATTCGTTCAGGAACCCACAGAGGTGATCCTGTTGATGGGGAAACAAAGATACCGGCAACTCCAGTGGAACACTGGGTTCAGTTAGGATTGAAGGTGTATTGTCAAAGGCGTTCTGCTGCTGGAAAGCCATCTTTTCCTAAATTTAAGAAGTTTAACGTGAATAAAATGAAGAAGAAGAAAGAATATTGTTGAGGTGAATCTACAGAGGTCCTCTCCCCTTCCTTTATTTTTAAATAGTGTTAATCATGCCATTAGCATGTTTAACAAACCCTTGTCATTGGGAATTATAGGAAATTCCTGTTATATGAGAAATATATTGTTTAGTATATGGGCAAAGGCACTAGATATATAAATTGGTCCTTTATCCTTCCCCAAGATCTGTGGGTTACTACCAAAAATTTGTCTTTAGATTAAAGATTTTTGGACTATCTCAAAAAAGTAACAAAAAGGCAAAAATTATAAACCACACCTTTATTATAAAGGTTACATTATCTTTTGTAGGGACCACTATCATACATGAAGTAAGAAGATATGTAAACCTAGGACATAAGAGGATCTGCTTATAAGCACATAATTTAAAGCATTTAAAATTTAGGAGAATAAACTTACATATGGCAATAGAAACATTTAGATATTATCATATCTTAACACAAGGAGAATGAAGAAATTCCAATGAAACTTTTTAGAAGACATTTGTATTTCCTGGTTAATAGATTTGATGGGAAAAAATTCTATAAAAGAAGTCAGAGGAGTGAGCAAATTTAACCAATTGATATCATAGTGGCGTTGTTATTTTGGGAACACATGGAAAAACTTTTAAGAACACAATGGCATTTTCATTTGTAGTCCTATTGATGCAGGAAAACGGTCTTGACTGTCCCAGTGTTGTATGGTTCTTGTGTTTGGGAGCGAAGATTGAAACCAGAACATGTGTAGAGGATTAAAGTAGAGTTTATTAGAGGAGAGAAGGTTGGAGCTCATGGATTCCAAATGTGGAGTGCCATGAGGGGCTAGGGCTCTGGATGAGCTCATGAGAAATAGCTGGAAAAAGAACTCATGGCACCTTGAGTATCATGAGGGGCTAGGGCACCCCCATGAGAAGCAGGCAAAGAAATGGAACTCATGGCACTAGTGCCATGAGGTGCTAGGGCACCAAAGATGGCTGCCAGGGTCAGGCATATTTATGCACCTGTACAAGCCCGGGAAACTAGCTTTTTCCCATTGGTTAGCTGCCATTGGGGCCCAACCCAGTTGCTCTTAGGACATGTGGGCTAGAGGCCACGTTGTGTGATATGGAGAGCTCATCTCCCTAATCACTTCATGGGAAGTTGGCCATCTTATCTCTGGGAGGATTGGAGTCAGTTCCTCCGCAGAAGTGTTCCTTCAGGGTGATTCCAGCAGTGAGGGATGACCTTCAGGAACTCCAAAGAGAGACCCATCTCAGCATGGCTGCTCTAATCCTGCCTCACTATTAAAGATCAAAACCAAGCAAGATAATCTTTCATGAAAGAAAACTTACAATCTATTAGAAACAGTTGTGATCGATTTAAAACCTAAGTAGTTAAGGCCTTAAATGTCATTAAAATTATTTGTTCTTATTTTGAAGTATGCATACATTTGTTATAAAAAAAGGCATGCCAAAAATGCTCAAAAGGAATGAAAAAAAATTGAAGTGGCCACAGCTTTGTTATTTTGAAATACAAGATACACAATATGTAAACACAGACCATGTAAACATACAAACACATAAATAACATATAATTCACTGGCAACAGCCTTACAATTTCCTTTGAAATCATCATCAAAAGCAGGTTAACATTTAGGAAAACCTTATCATTTCAAACAAAATCAACTTAGTGTAATTATGTAAAACATTATCGAAAGCAGATTAAACTTAAATTTAGCACCAAAAACAAATTCTATTTAAGATACCTTATTTTAGCAACAAATTATTTGCCTAATTTTTTCTTTCTCCAAAAGTCTGTTAGCTTCCCCCAAGTGTCATTTGCATTTTCAAAGGCCAGTTGTTTTGCATTCTCCTTTCCCCAGTTAAGATCTTCCTGCCCACAACAGCACAAGCAGCAGTTTTAAAAGTTTTTCTGCAGTGGCAGCTGTTTCAAGGATCTCAGAGTTTTTGATTTAAAGATAATAATTTAAAGATTATCAGGAGGAGCATTTTCTTGTCCTCTTATTTTTCTCTTATCTATATAAATTCAAATTCTAGGATTTAAGCTCCCTTTAGTAGAAGAGGGCTGCAACTCTGTAACAAGATCTGAAAACTTTAATATTTGCTCTTTTTTTTTGACGTTTATCTTTTCTGCTTTTAGCATCTGTTCCAACACTTTAGCAAAGAAATTCTGTTCTTTGCTACTGTTAACCTATCCCGTTTTTTAACCTCTTGATTACTTCTTCCAACACAAAGTACACTTTAACTTGTATCCCTCAGTCCCTCCGTTGACACCTGTGCTTAACTATGACACCAGGTCAGGGTGCTTGTGAGATGTTCCTTTGTAGACAGTCTTTTGCATTTGGAGCAACTGAGCAGCAGCAGGAGCAGCAGCTGTTCTTGCAGGAGGTGCACTTACATTCTATGCAACTGCAACACTCTCTGCATATGCAGGAGCCCTGGGTGACACAACAGCGGTCCAGGCCCAGCCCCAGGAGGCAGTCAGGGCTGCTGAAAGGCTGCTCGAAAATTTAAATTGTAAAACATCTTTTGTGATTTTTTTGTTGTGAATATGGTATCAATAATCATTAAACATACTTATCACCTGGTGCATAAGTGTGTCTCACATATGCAGTAGCTCTATTCAACTAAAGGTGTTGATCAAGGTTGGAGAAATGGCTCAAGAGTTAAGCCTCTGTCTCACAAGCAGAAGGACCTGAGTTTGGATCCCACATAAAAATGAATGGTGGTGGCTTGTAATTCTAGTCCTGGGAGATAGTGCCTGGGAAACTTCAGAGCAAAAGCAAAAAGGACGTAGAGCAATTCAGGATGATTCTCAAAGTCACCCTTGAGCCTCCCACAGGCACAAAAGTGCCCTCTGAGACATACAGACACACAGACATGGACACACACACCCTCTCTCTCTCTCTCTCTCTCTCTCTCAGTACACAAAAATAAATAAAAATAAAACTGGCTATTAAATGAATTTTTTTCCAAAGAGTTATGCAGTGCTATTCATAATAATGAAAAAATGGAATCAGCCAACATGCCTATCAAAGGAGGAATGGATAATGAAAATTTGGTACATATACACAATGGAATATTACTCAGTCATCAGAAAGGATGAGATTATGGGATTTTCTGGTAAATGGATGGAACTGGAAATTTTAATATCAAATGAGGTATCTCAGACACTGCATATTCTCTCTTATATGTGGATGATTGAGCTAATATCCTTGTCAATATATTTGGATTGGAAGCACTGTAAGAGCCAGAAAATTCAAAAGAGACCTATGAATGGGAAGGTAGGAAGGGATGGTATAACGGTTACTCTTAACTGTTGCTGTGAGAGAGCACCCAAAGTCAATCAACTTAAGGGAGAAAGGAAGGTTTATTCAGCTTACAGTTCCAGAGGGAAGGGACAGTCTCTCAAAGCAGAGGCGGCATGGCTGGCTGGCCAAAGCTGGAGGAGGCTAAGTCACCGCAGACATCTTGGAAGCTGAGAGCTGCAGACTGATTGTTGCAAAGGCTAACTTCTCCCAGAGGTAGGGTGGGACTAATCCACCTCAAGGCCCACCCTTGTGACTGCCTTCCTCCAACAAGGCTCCACGTCTCAAGATGCCATGACCTTGCCAAACTCATGAGACTGTGGGGGACACATTCAAACCATAACAGGTGGTTAAGGTAAAACCTTTTAAAGGGGAGATTTTTATGATACCAGGACAAGAGGGAGGGAGGGACTAATTGAGAAAAATACACAGCAGGGAATGAGGGATGGAAGATGGGAGGGACAGAAGGACTTATAGAAAAACCCTAATATTGTGGGAAGTAACCCCAAAGAAACATCCTATACGTCTAATATGTTAAAAAAAAAAAAAAAAAAAGAAGTCTTTTAAAGAAAGGAACAAGAATGGGCAGTCCTTTTGCACAGGAACATAGAATGAGGAAAATAAGGGGGGGAGTGGAAGAAGCCTTGAACTGATCCACTTAGAACCCAGGGACAAAATTATACTAGAAGTAACAGGAATATGGCTTTTCCTGATAAAATGTAGGTCAGAGAGGTCTTAAAGGTCCCTAAACATCATACGTTTTTGCCATTGTTCTTGGCTGCTCTGCAAAAACTGTCAGTAAGACCCTGTTACTGAAGATGCAACACAAATGGATCACGGCACATGGACAAAATATATCAACTGGAACTGGTTTGAGGACTTTCTACTTGCTAGATAGCTTACACAGAATACTATAGAAACTGCTGGGAGAGAGAAATAATCACAAGCCCCATCAATGGCATGAGATCTGTAAGTTGCAATATAAATCACCATGGCAACATGTGCCCACCAATGTAATAGTAGCATGAATATCAAAGAGACAATCAACAGCTTTCTGATTGGATTCAAGACCCACTTGTCAGAAGGGTACACATCCCTGTTACTGTAAACTAGAATAAGACCTAAAAAAAGGGAAGGAAAAAGATCAATAGGGAAGACAGCCAATAAACCTATAGTGGGAAGACAGTACATCAAAGTGTTTGTAGGCTATTATACCCATAGAATGAGCATATACAGTGGAAACCTTTAGGTCTAAAGCTGGATGAGTGAAGGGAAATGCACAGATAGTGGGGTGGCCTGAAGAGAAGTAATTTGATATACAC
>JALPQD010001116.1:89618-105055 GCA_023101885.1 Typhlomys cinereus | reverse complement strand
AAAAACTAACTTAAATTTTGATTGCTGGAAAATTAAAATAATAATGCGTATGTCAATCTGGATTTGCTGAATGATGCCAAGCGAACAGACAAACCCAAAATGTCAATTCTGTAAATGTCTTCCCTTCCTTAAATTAACTGCTGGTGTGTTGGCTGTATGACATGCGCGTGCTCAGGAAAGCAGACGGTAGGAAGTGTTTTGGAGCTATTCAGGCTTCTCAGAAATGAAACTTGTCACTTTCCTCATTACTGATTAGCTGCACCCACTCACTGGTAGAGACTGATACCAGTGTGGGGGGCAGAGGGTGTGGTAATCAGCTTGTGCAGCCCATGTGGCCTGGGACATGTCAGATAGAGGCGGAAAGCAGCAGGTAGCAGTAGTGACAATTTGCCAGTCGTCCTTCTGGCCTGTGAAATACTAGCCGCCCTTCAAAATAATAATAATAAAATCAGAAATTCATTGGCAAGTTGAAGAGATGGTGCCTGAAAGGAAACAGTGGTTTTGGAAAAGGGTGAAGGAGGTTGAAGCCTTTGGGAATAATAGTGCTGGCAAGAAAGTTCAGGGGCTTCAAAGAGGGTGGGGAGACAGTGGAAGTCAGATACATTCAAGCGAAGTAGCCACACAACATGATGAAGATAAGACCAAGCAAGAGGTGACTTGATCAAATGACCAGAGGTCCCCGGAGGGACCATTTCGGGAAATGATCTTTGCATTGTCTGTAACTGGGATGATAAGCCTCTGTTTACACACCTGCTGGCTAATACAAAATTTAACTGTTACTAGGGTTGAAAGGAGAAAATAAAATCATATAAATTGCATTCAATAATAATACTTCAATTGTTTCTTTAAGTTATATCAAACTCAGAGTCCAAAAATCTTACACTAGTGGCCAGGTCACTGACTGTCTACAGCTCAGTCAGTCAGTGGTGTGCTTGTCTAACACACAGAGAGCCCTGGCTCCAAGGCACAGCACTACAAAACTGAACATAGTAGCACATCATGGGCTCGAGGAAGATTAAGGCAGGAAGCTCAGAAGTTCAAGGTCATCTCAGCTGCATAGTGACTTCAAGGCCTCCCTGGGCTACCTCCTGAGACCCTCTTTCAAGAAAAAAAAAAAAAAAACCGTAAGCACCTTCTTTATGAGATTTGAATTTGGCTCTTCAAGATAAAAAGAACTTCGTGTTAAATGTATTTACCTGCAATATTTCTAAAGTAAAAAAAGATAAGACAGGACTGCTATACATTCTGATTTTTAATATTTTATTTATTTTGTGTTTGTGTGTGTCAGAGGGTACTGTGTGTCCCTGTGGAGGACCAAGGGTGACCTCGGGACTCATCCTGGATTGCTTCTACCTCCTTGCTTTGCTCTGGGATTTTCCAGGCTCCACCTGCTATGGCCTGGCATTTTTACGTGGGACCTGGGATCCCAACTGAGAATCTTCTGCTTCTAAACAGAGTCTTAACCCTTGAGCCATCTCTCTAGCCCTACATTCTGATTTTTAAAAGAGAGAAAAAAGAAGATAATTAGTAAGCATCTTTTGGTGATAGTTCTGAAATTTTTGGATCAAAAAACATTAAGGTGTTTGACCTTAGAAGTGAGCATTATTTCCTAATCACTCCTTTATTCAGTTCTCTGGGGTTAGACATATTGTTTTTCATGACTGTAAAATTCTTACAAGATTTACACAGGATTTGGTCAAGTAACATTTCTCGTGGAAGGGGAAAGATCTCAAGAAGCTCCATACTTCCTTGAGAGACCGTTGAGGATTAATACTGGACAGTGAGAGGTGCTTTTCTCAATGGCATTTCCACCAATATGCACAGAAAGTGCCCAGGCACATGCTATCAAAAGCAATCGCGGTGAAACTCAGTGATCCACACATGCAAAAAGACATGGAGGATAATCCAGAACTTCAGAGACTCTATATCAACCACCTAGAACTAGGCCAGCCTAATCTCTCCCCATCGGAAGCTCAGGAAAATTTGCGGAAGAGGGGGGGTAAGAGTGTAAGAGCACAAGGATGGGAGGAGCAATGATATTCAAGATACTCCACACAAGTTAGGGCCGAAGCAATCATATTTGGACTTTGCATGCCCCGCGCAATGTCCAACACACTATTGACCCCACAAAGTCTAGCATTTGCTAAAGGCACCAAGATCCTTGGAGGCAAGGGATTGACAGCCAAAATAATGTTCCTATGCTTAAGGGGAACACAGGAAAGGGTTCAGGGAAATGCCACTGGGTCCTTGTACGTCATCGGAGAAGAGGGCCCAGAGGAGAGTCAGGCATGCACAAGAAAGGACTCTCTGGGAATTGGGGCGGGAGGCACTGGGGATGGGGAAGGAGGAGTGAGGGGAGGGGGAGCAGGGGTTCGGGGGAGGAGGACGGAGGGAGGGAACTGGTGTACATATTAAGTTTGTATGAGCGGAAATAATAAAAAATGTATAAAAAAAAGAAAAAGAAAGAAAAAAAAAGACATGGAGGTGGGAAGGGAAGAAGAAAGACTAATGGAAAAAGAAGGGAAGGGAGTTGGAGATGAAAGTCTGAAAATATCATAAATTCACTGTTTTCATATATGACACTCTTTAAAAAGAGCACAATTTTGTAAATTTATTTATTTGCTTATTTGCAAGAGGAACAGGGGGTGCACATGGGTGCCCTGGGGCATATGTGAAGACCAGTCTTGTCTTTCCACCGTGTGGGCTTCTGGGAAATGAACCCGAAAATGCACAACTCTTGTGTAAATTTAGAAATTGTTATAAAGTAAGCATGCTGCATGAGTGGCCATACATGCAAAAAGACATAAAACTAGGAAAGAGATTGGTAAGAAAGAATAGTTTTAATAGGAAAAGGAGGAGGGTATGAAACATTAGAAGAAGAATAAAAAGAAGAATAAAAAAATTAAAAGATGGCTCAGGGCTTAAGCCTTTTTGTCATAAGCAGAAGGACCTGAGTTCAGATCCCAGATTATATGTAAAAAAAGCCAGGCAGAAATGGCAGTGGCCATGGTTCTGGAAGGTGGAGCCTGGGAAACCCCTGTGTAAAGCAAAAAGGAGGTATTGCAATCCAGAATGATTCCCAAATTCACCTTTGGGCCTCCACAGGCACACACACTGCCCTTTGACACACACAGATACACTTACCACCCACTCACCTCCACCTATACACAAGCAAGCTTTTTAGAAAAAAAAAAAAAAAAAAAAAAAGTACTTCCCATGGAATCATAAAGACGACATTTGTGAAAGAATGGAAAAGAATAAAAGCAAGCACTCTAATAAAGCTGTAACCCCCCCCAAAAAAAGTCCTAATGAAAAAAACCAGAGGTTCAGTATGTATTGTTTATGTGCAAACATGATTTAAGTCAGTTGTCACCTTACAAATTCTGGCTCAAGCTTTCTATTATAAACAAAATAGCGCAGATATTTACCTCACCCATGCTCCATGCTTATGTATAGAATGGAGAGGGAACCCGATCTTCTCTGATCCCCAAAGCTAAAACGTCACAATTCTGGGGACAGGCAAACAAGCAGGAGAAAGCCATAGCTGCTAGCTAGCTATTACCACTTGTGTACACGTGTTTGCAACTTAGGTGTGGGGAGACAAACCTCCGCTGCCCTCTCGTGGATACTAACTGGGATTGCAGCCATGAGAAGATGAGCCCCGCTGAATTTCCATTTTTACCACTATGACTTCATCTCTCCTCTTCACTGCCCCATAAACAAGGCGATGTTTAGTTGGGTTCATAGAGCCAATTAGTATTCATATGTTTTCTTATCTGAAAGCTTCACGCATATATATACTTCATTATGATCATTTCTCTACCCATCTCGCTCCTACCCGACCCTCCGACTGAAAAACCCTTTTACTTTACCAAAACCTTTATTCCCAACAGGTCCCCTACCTACTTTCATGTCTACTTGTTTTTGGACAAAATGACTTTAGTTACTTTAACTAATGGCTATGAGTGATACATTATTTACTGAATCTTAGGGCAACTTTTCAGTGGCTATACTGCTAAGGAATACAACAACCCTTCAAATCTTACAGGTTTACAGGTGATGAAAGATGACTGTTTCTAATACATTGCTCTTTCCATTTTGTTCTTTAGAATTGCATTGTGGAGTTGTTTTGGGTTTTTTTTTCTTATTTTGTAGATTTGCCTGTTGCCTGAATTTAATCTAGTCATTCCTCGAGTTCTGTCCTTCATTTTAATTTTTTCCTACTTTCACAAGCATATTGGGTATACATCTCAACTTCCCTCCCTCCCCACTCTCCTCCATCCCTTTACCGTTGCCTCTCACATCCTCCTACCCTTCTGCCTCAATGCTTCTATGGATCCCAAGGTTCACTCTGGCTTGTCTACTCCTGTGGGGCTCAGGCCTCCATGGTATATCAAGTTACCACTTTCAGGCCACTCCACTGATACATGCATTTCCCTTTACTCATCCAGCTTTAGACCCAAAAGGGTCCACTGTAAGTGCCTGATCTATGGGTATAATAATAGCTACCAACAGAGTACTTTGGTATACTGTCTTCATACCTATAGGATTATTGGTTGTCTTCCCTATAGATTTTTTCCTTTCTTTTTAATAGGTTCTTCTTCTAGTTTAAAATAATAGGGATGTGTACTCTTCTGACAAATGGGTCTTGAATCCAATCAGAAAGCTGTTAGTTGTCTCCTTTTTTAAATGTATTTATTTTTTCCACTCATACAAACTTGAGAGGTACTCCATTCCCCTCCTTCCCTCCACCTCTCCCTGGATCCCCTTGCTCCCTCCCCCCTTCTCCCCTTCCTTTCCCCCCTTCTTCCCTTTCTACCATTGTCCCCTCTAACCCCCGCATCCCTGGAGCATCCTTTGGTGTTGATGTCAAACTTACCCCTGGGTCGTCCTCTCTGATGAGGTATAAGGACTCAGTAGCATTACCTAGAGCTTTTATTTGTGTTCCACTTTAGTACAGAGACACTATTATGACTGTCAATCCCTTGCCTCTAAGGATCTTAGTGCCTGTGGTCCATGCTGGACTTTGAGGGGTCAATGATATGTTGGTCAATGCGCAGGTCATGCAAAGTCCTACTATGATTACTTCAGCCTTAACTTGTGTTGAGTAACTTGCATATCATTGCTCCTCCCCATCTTTAGGCTCTTAGAATTTTACAATCAATTTCCCTGAGCTTTACGATGGGGAGAGATTAGGTTGGCCTGGTTGCATGTGGTTAATGTAGAGTCTCTGATTTTCTGAATTATGGTTTGTTGATTTTTTTTCAGTTTTGCTGCTCCTGCACCGCCCTTAGTTCCATCCTGATGGGTATTGGATGTCACCCCCTGGCCAGAGACAAAAGCCTGTTAAAATAAAGTCTTATCAAAATAAAATAAAGTCTTATCATAAGAGTAGATTCAAAGGTAGATGGAATAAGAGTAGGAGACCACGGTGAGGGGCAGGGGGATCAGTCTCCCATTCGCAAAATGGTTAACTTCTATCTGCCAGACTGTATGCCCTCCCTTTCTGGTAAGATCATACCCCATCAGTTGCAAGTGACCAGGAAGGAAAATCTGTGAGTTTAATCAGATGTCTCATTACTTACTTGCAATACTCTATGGTGGCCTGTTTTCTCTGCTGTAGCATGACCCCCTTTCTCCTTGTTTCTGAAAGGGCCCTCCTTCCCCTTACTTCTGTTTATAATCTTTGCAATTACTGTAGATGTTATTACAGAGATTTATCTTTGAATACGTCACTAAGTGGGCTTGGTACAAGGATCCACCTATTAGGGAGTACATATGGTGCTTAATTTTCTGTGTCTGGGATACTTCACTCAATATAATTGTTTCTAATACCATCCATTTCCTGAAAATTTCATTAATTCATCATTTTTGATGGTTGAGTAGTATTCCATTGTATAAATGTACCACATTACCTTTATCCACTCATCAACTGTTGGACATTTGGGTTGATTCCATGACTTTGCTATTGTAAACAGTGCTGCTATGAACATGATCGTGCTTGTGCTATCGAGGTGAACCTCTGCTGTATGGGGGGTTATTCCCAAAAGTGGAATACCAGGGTCATATGGCATTTCAATCTTTACCTTCATTAAGAATCACCAGACGGCTCGCCAGAGTGGTTGTATAAGCCTGCATTCCTACCAGCAATGTAGGATAGCTCTCTTCACGCCACATCCTCTCCACCATTTGGTGTTGTTTATATTGTGGATTTTTGCCATCTTGACCGGGGTGAGATGATATCTCAGGGAGGTTTTGATTTGCATTTCTCTGATGGAGAAATTTTTTAAGATGGAACATTTTTTAGATATTTGTTAGACATTTCAATATCGTCCCTGGTAAAGTTTCTTTTCACTACTAAGGCCCATTTTTTAATTGGGCTATTTGTTTCCTTGGTGTTTAGTTTTCTAAGTTCTTTGTGCACTCTGGATAATAGAGCTCTATCAGATATGCGGCTAGTGAAGATTTTCTCCCATTCTGTGGGTTGCCTTTTTGCTCAGTTTACAATCGATTTATCTGAACAGAAGCTCTTTAATTTCATAAGATCCCATTTGTCGAGTGTTGGTTGTAGTGACTGTGTTGTTGGATTTCCGTTTAGGAAATGCTGGCCTAGTCTAATCAGCTCGAGGGAGTTCCCTGCCCTTTCCACTATGATTTTTATAGTCGCTGGCCTTATATTGAGGTCCTTGATCCATTTGGAATTAATTCTTGTACATGGTGACAAGTATGGTCAGCTTTAATCTTCTGCATGTGGAGATCCAGTTTTGCCAGCACCATTTGTTGAAGATGCTGTTCTTTTTCCATTGGAGTCTTTGGGCCCCTTTGTCAAAGATCAAATGGCTGTAATGAGCTTACATGTGGGTCTTTAATCCTTATCCATTAATCTGTGTGTCTATTTTGGAGTCAGTACTAGGCTGTTTTTATAACTATGGATTTTTAGTATAGATTGATTTGGTATGGTGATACCTCCAGCTGTGTTTTTGTTACTCAGGATTGTCTTTGCTATCCTGGGTCTTTTGTGCTTCCATATGAATGTTAAGATTGTTTGGTCAACTTCTTTAAAGAATTGCTTTGGGATTTTGATTGGTATAGCATTGAATTTGTATATTGGTTTTGGTAGGATGGTCATTTTTACGATGTTGATTCTGCCAATCCAGGAACATGGGAGGTCTTTCCACCTTCTGGTGTCTTCTGTAATTTCTTTCTTTAGGGTTTTAAAGTTTTCATGTAAAGGTCTCTTACTTTCTTGATTAGGTTTATACAAAGGTATTTCAGTTTTTTAGGGGCTATAGTAAATGGGATTGTTTCTCCTGGGCATAAGGAAGGCCACTGATTTTTGTTCATTTATTTTGTATCCTGCCACCCTGCTGAACTTCTGTATTAGTTCCAGGAGTTTCCTGGTGGAGTTTTTGGGATCACTCAGGTATAAGATCATGTCATCTGCAAATAGAGATAACTTGACTTCTTCCTTGCCGATTTGAATCCCTTTTATCTCCCTTTCTTATCTTATGGCTTCAGCTAAGACTTCAAGTACAATATGAATGGAAGTGGTGAGAGTGGACAGCCTTGTCTAGTTCCTGATCAAAGCGGGAATGCTTCGAGTTTTTCCCCATTGAGCATAATCCTTGCTGTGGGCTTGTTGTATACAGCTTTCATTATATGGATAAAGGTTCCTTCCATTCCAACTGTCTCTAGTGTTTTGATCATAAAAGGCTATTAGATCTTGTCAAAAGCTTTTTCTGCATCTATCCAGAGTATCATGTGGTCTTGGATTTTGGACTGGTTTATATGGTGAATTACATTTCTTGATTTGCGTATGTTGAACCAACCTTGTGTGCCTCTGATAAAGCCTACTTGATCCCCGTGAATGAATTTTTTATTATGTTTTTCAATCCTATTTGCTAAGACTTTGTTGAGAATATTTGCATCTGTGTTCATCAAAGAGATTGGCCTAAAGTTTTCTTTTTTAAGTGTATCTTTATGAGGTTTTGGGATTAAGATTATATTAGCTTCATAGAAAGAATCTGGTAGTGTCCCTTCCTTTGCTATTTGATGGAACAGTTTAAAAAGTATTAATGTTATTAGCTCCTTAAATGTCTGGTAGAACTCTGTGCTGAATCCATGGTCTAGGACATTTTTTGGTGGGAAGATTCGAGATTACTTCATTGGTTTCCTCATATGTTATAGGACTATTTAAATAATTCACAACTTCCTGATTCAATTTCGGTAAGTTGTATTTACTTAGGAATTCATCCATTTCTTTTGTGTTGTCAAATTTCACAGAGTATAAGTTTTTGAAATATGACGTCATAATACTCTGAATTTCTTGGGTATCCATAGTGATAACTTCATTTTCATTTCTAATTTTCTTAATTTGTGTTTTTTCTCTCTTGTTTTGGTTAATTTAGCTAAGGGTGTATAAGTCTTATTGATTTTTCAAAGAACCAGCTTTTTGACTGTTTGATTCTCTGTATCTTTATACAGAGATATAAAGATATTGATTTCCTTATCTCAATTTCAGATTTCTGCCCTGATTTTACTAATTTCCTCTCTTCTACTGCTTTTGGGATCAGATTGCTCTAGTGTCTCTAAAGCTTTGAGCTATATTGTTAATTATTTACTTGTGATGTTTCTATTTTTTTGATAGGCATTAAGAGCTATGAACTTACTCTTAGGACAGCTTTCATTGTGTCCCAAAGATTTTGATAAGTGGTATTTTCATTATCATTTGCTTCCAAGAAATCTTGAATTTCCTTTATAATTTCTTCCTGAATCCAATTCTCATTCAGCATCATAGTGTTTAGTTTCCAGGAGTCAGTGTATTTTCTGTTGTTTGTTGTGCTGTGGATGTCAAGCTTTAGACCATGGTGGTCTGATAGGGTACAGGCTAAAATTTTAACTTTCCTGTATATGTGGAGATTCAATTTGTATGTGCTCAATTTCGGAGAAAGTTCTGTGTGCTACTGAGAAAAATGTGTATTCTTTGGTGGTGTGGATGGAAAGTTCGATAGAGTCTGTAAGGTCCATTTTTTTTCATGTTCACATGGCATTTATTGATTTTTGATGTAGTCAACATGATTGCCATCCAAAAAAATGGACTGTGACATGATCAGAGCAAATACTAATATTTTACAGATATGATTACTAAACATGATACAGTGAAAAATATATAACACCATAAGAATCAAAACAACCATTCCAGCTCATGTTTCCTAAATTTTTATGTATGTTTGCAACCCCCTCCATCTTGGCCTGAATATTCTAGAATATATATTTTTTCTCCCAGACAACAAGAACCATGTAGTCCATCAAAGACTACAGTCTCTAATGTACTAGCTATCAACACAAATGTAAAATGTACACTTTCTCTCAACATCTCTATTTTGTGTGGACACATGTTGTGTAAGTCAGTGGTTAATACATTTTTTCAGCTGTGTTCCATTGAATGGATGTATTACAACTGTTTTTTTAACATTTTTATTATTATTTCCGCTCATACAAACTTAATAGGTAGACCAGTTCCCTCCCCCTCCTCCTCCCCCCGAACCCCTGCTCCCCTCCGTCCCTCCCTCCCCAGTGCCTCCCCCCAATTCCCAGAGTCCTTTATTGTGTATGCCTAACTCTCCTCTTAGTCCTCCTCTCCGATGACTACAAGGACCCAGCGGCATTTCCCTGAACCCTTTCTCGTGTTCCCCTTAAGCATAGGAACACTACTGTGGCTGCCAATCCCTTGCCTCCAAGGATCTTGGTGCCTTTAGCCGATGCTAGACTTTGTGTAAGGTCCATTTTAGTAAGAGTTTAAGTTCCAATGTGTCTCTGTTAAGATTTTGACCTGTTGATCTATCCCATGTTGAGAGGGCGGTATTGAAATCCCCAAGAATTATTGTTTGGAAAGTTTATTTCTCGCTTTAGAGCCTGTAGGGTTTGCTTAATGAATGTGGACAGGCCCGTATTAGGTATTAGTATTGTGAAGTCTTCCTGGTGAATTGTACCTGTGACTAAAATGTAGTAACCGTCTGTGTCTCTGATGATTTTTTTTTTTTGGTTGAAATCCACTTTGTCTGATAGCACAATAGCTACCTCTGCAAGTTTCCTGTTTCCATTAACTTGCAGAATTTTGGACCAGCCTTTTATTTTTAGGATGTGCTTATCTTTTGTGGTGAGATGAGTTTCCTAAAGGCAGCAGATTGATGGGTTATGAGTTTTAATCCAGGTTTGTAATCTATATCTCTTGATTGGTGAGTTAATTCCATTGACATTTAATGTTATGATAGAGAAATTATTTTTAATTCTGGATACTTTTTACATTTAGTGACTTTCCTAAGTGTATTATTTGGCTTTTAGGTTTTGGTGGTATTATACTTCCCTTCTGTCCTCCTGAATATGCTTGTTCTTTTCTTCAAGTTTACGTATCATTTCTAGCATTTTTGAAGGCCTGGTTTAGTAGACATGTAAGCCTTCAAGTTGTCTTTGTGCTGAAAATTTTTTCTTTCTCTCTCGATCATGACAAATAGTTTTGCCGGGTATATCATCCTGGGTTGACATTTTTGCTCATTCAATACTTGAAGTACGTCTCTCCAAACTCTTCTTGCTTTTACTGTTTCCATTGAGAAGTCATTTGTTATTTTAATAGGTTTATCATTAAAAGTGACTTTTTTTCCCTTGAAGTTCTCAGCACCTTTTCTTTGTCTTGAATGTTAGGCTTCTTCAGAGGTCCTATACCTCTTGAATATTTCTCTCAAGTATCTTTTTGGCTTTAACAACCTCTTCCATTGAGCTGGTTAATTCTTCCACTTTGTCTTCAAGATCTGAAATTCTATTTTCTACTTCTTTAGTTCTGCTGATAAGACTCTGTTGAGTTCTTGGGTTGAGGATAATGTCTTTTAGTTCAATTTTAAACTCTGCCTGAGACTGTTTTAACAGCTATTCCTATTTTTGTTTCTTGAACTGTTTTTCTCAACTCCTCCAAGTGTCTGTTGTGTTCCTGTTCAAAGTAGTTAATGCAGTTATTTAACTCCTCCTGGATTTCCTCTTTCATAGTATTGATCATAGTAATGATCATGCTTTGAAAGTCGTTATCTTACAAGGAGAGAGGGGATCATGTTACAGCAGAGAAAATAGGCCACCATCAAGGACTGCAAGTAAGCAATGAGACATCTGGTTAAGTTCACAGATTTTCCTCCCTGATCATTTGCAACTGAGGGGGTATGATCTCACTAAAAGGGAAAGGCATATAGTCTGACAGAAAGTAACCATTTTGCAATGGGAAACTGACCTCCCTCCCCCCCCCCCGTCACCGCAGTCTCCTACTTTTATGCCATCTACCTTTGAATATACTCTTATAATAAGACTTTAATTTAACAGCTTTTTATCTCTGGTCAGGGGGTGACATCCAATACCCATCAGGATGGAGCCAAGGGCATAGTAGGAGCAGCAAAACTGAAAAAAAAATCAACAAACCATAATTCTGAACGTTAGAGACTTTATATCAACTACCTGGAACTAGGCCAGCCTAATCTCTCCCCATCCTGAAGCTCAGGGAAATTTGCGGAAGAAGGGGCTGTAAGATTGTAAGAGCCTAAAGATGGGGAGGAGCAACGATATGCAAGATACTCCACACAAGTTAGGGCCGAAGCAATCATAACAGAACTTTGCATGACCTGCGCAATGACCAACACATTCTTGACCCCTCAAAGTCTAGCATGGACTAAAGGCACTAGGATCCTTAGAAGTTAAGGAATAATAGCCACAATAGTGTTCCTATACTTAAGGGGAACACAAGGAAGAGTTCTAGGAAATGTCACTGAGTCCTTACACCTCATCAGAGAGGAGGACCCAGAGGAAAGTTTGACATACACATTAAAGGATGCTCCAGGGATGGGGGAAGGGGAAGGAGGCATTGGGAGATAGGGATGGAGGGGGGGGGAAGGAAGGGGAAAAGGAAGGAGGGAGCAAGGGGGTCCAGGAAGGGGTGGAGGGAGGGAGGGGGCCAGGGTACCTATTAAGTTCGCATGAGCAGAAATAAAAAAGAAAAGAAAAGAAAGTCGTTATTGTGGGCCTGTGAATTTTCTTTTGTTCTGGTGGGAATCTGCTGCTATGGGGTTAATTTTTTCAGTGGGAGATTTGTTTTTTGGGTTTTGTTTCTCATGGATCTACACTTTGACTTGAACATTGTTGTTTTGTCTCTTGAGTCCTTTCAGTTTCTATGTGTTTTTGACTGAAACTGATTTTGTTGGTGAAACTGCTCTCTGGCAGTTATTACTAGTGGTTGCCTTGGAGTTGGTGCCTTTGTCTGTTGTTATTACTATTTCCGATGAAGCTATTAGACTGTTAGTACTTCAATTAAGTCAGGTTTAGTAGATGGGGGTGAATATTAGTATGGTAGTGCACTTTTATGCTTTAGTACTTTGGTGATATGTGAGGGTGAGTGGTATAGTCCCTGAAGTAGTATATGTTTTCGGGGTGGCTATATAGAAAAGTTAATCTACAGTGATTAATAATTGGGAGAAACAGGATGGTAAAAAGTGGGTTTACTTATCTTTGGGCTAGATGTGAAGAATCTCTTCCATGTGACAGGATGATTTTAGAGGACTTCAGATGTATGGCCTTTGTTTCTAGAGCTTTGCTTGGATTTTTTTTTTTTTTTTGATTCTGTTGAATTTGGAAACAGGGTGACTGGGAGAGAGCACGGGGCAGGCAGAGAGGGGGAAGGGGCTGAGGAGGATAGGTGCACCTGGGCCTGGGGCATGGCCCGTGGTCCACCCAAGCCCTGGGCAGCTTGGGCACTGCTCAGTCTGGATGGTGGGAGGGGCTGGGAGGAGCAGGTGACCTGGGTGCTGGTGGGAAGTACCTAGGAAGCAGGGTGCCTTACCTGGACCATGATCAAGGGAGCGACCACTTGTCTCCTTGATACTATTCCACTATTACCCTGGTAGTCACCTGTTGCCATGGTGATTTGTATTCTATCTCTTTAATTTATTAACAAAATGCAAAATAAAATTGAATTCCATCTTATTTTTCCCAGTGAACTCTCTGTTCTCTAGGCACATTTACTTGTAATCAAGAATCTGCAATAAGAAAAAGATGACTCATTTGTACACACACACACAACCCTTATGATGCTACTGTGTTGCTCAGTGCTTGCCCATATCCCATCATGCACTAGGCCCTAGGTTCTATCACCAGCACCACAGTTTTAAAACTTTTTTGTTCCGATACTGAGCATGTGGAGGTTGTATCTAGTCCCTATGCTTTAAAATACTCAATTTTTATAAAAACTGTGAGCTGGCACGTGCCTCCTACATGCCCGTTCCTTCTAAAGTCGTCTCGAACAGTGGCGACACAGATGCAGGTGACTGGGGGTGTTAAACTTGTGCATAGATACTTAGGGGGAGTCCATTTAAAAGTTTTTCACAGTTAGAACTGGGAATGTGCTCGGGAGCAGAATGCTTGCCCTGCATGTTCAGAACCCTGGGTTCAGTGCCCAGCATTGTACGGAAAATAAAAGAAAGTCAAGCTTTCTTATTGTATAATAAGTTTTTCAGATGACAGAAGTTCAAGTGCTGATCTGGCTAAAAGCAAGCTGCAGAATGTCTGGCATCTTTCCAAGTGTGGTGACAATCTTCCACTTTGGAGCTCTGAAGTGAGCACAGCCCACATCAAGAAGCCCGATGAGTCTGCTGGAGGTTCCGTGGAGGAGACAGATGTGGGAGGTAAAGGTGGTTAGGAGAGCAGATGTTTTCTTTTCTCCACCAGCAGACACATAATTCCCCATGTCCCTGTGTAATCTGAATATCCAGCCAAAGATGCTTCTTTGACATTGCATCTGCCATGTAAGAGGTCTGCAAACTGCACTGAATGCTGACATCACCCATCAGTGGAACTGCCCTGACTGCCAGATTTCTCAAGAGAAGGCATCTAATTAGACAAGAGTTTCTGGGAAAGGACTTAGTGCAAATGAGGCTCCATGGGTTCCCCTGTAACCTGGGTGGGCAGACATGGGGTCCTTCCCGAGGAAGCCACCCGAGGATAGACTTCATGCCCCGGCTTTCTGCGAGTCAAGCAGCCTGGCCTCAGCTCAGAATTGGAATCCAGGCCCCTTTCTCTCCACCTTGTGCTAACTGGCAAGTTTCGTTGACATCAGAGAGCAAAATTCAGTGCAGCTTGCTTTGTTTGGCTGACTTTAAGAGCTAAGCTTTTGGGGTGTTTTTTTTTTTTTTTTTTTGCATGTGTATGTGGGAGGGGTGCATGAATATACCTATGCATGTTTGAATGTGTGGATACATGTATATGGTACATATGCATGCACGTGCATGTACAGGTGGGTCTTAGACCTTGCCAATTAGCTAGGATAGCTACCCAGTTTGCCTTGAGAATTCCCTGTCTTTGCTTCTGATTTGTATGTGAGTTCTGGAGGGCTGAACTCTGGTCTTCATTGTGGTGGTACAAGCACCTTATCCACTGAACCATCTCCTTAGACCCCTAAACTTCAGGTTTTGCTCAAAATTATAGACCGTATAACTGATTTTTTAAATAACACAGTCCACTTGTCATAGTTTCACATCCTTATCCAGTTCTTAGGAGGCTGTGGAAGGTGGATTGCCAGTTTGAGCCCAGCCTCGACATGCAGTTACCAAAAAAACAAAAAAGTCTCTGGTCATTATTTTCATGGCTATTTTCCCTGCAGTGACAGCAGGAAGTTGGCAGCTTCGTGGCAGCACTTTCACACTGTGTCTCTGTCAGTCAAGACAGCAGATGGAGAGTTAGCAGAGCGGCTGGAGGCCTGGGTCCTGCAGCCCGCAGGCTAGGAAGCGTCTCTTTCATTCTGGACAGTCCCAGCAAGCCTGTGGCCACTGTCATTTCCGTCGTCCAGGACAGGTTTGTGAATCTCTCTCTCTCTCTCTCTCTCGTTTTTGGAGGGGGGTATTTTCTTCTCTCCATGGTGATCCTGAGGATTATGAAGCAATAAAGAGATGACCGTGCTGCTTTTTAAACCATCCCTGGCCACGGAGCACACACGTGCACGCCTCCCTCGCTTCTGGTCCCGCCCCTAAAGCCGGCACAAGTAGGTGTTATTCATCGTTCCCATAGTTATGTAAACTAAGCCGGTGGAAGTTGCTCTCTTGTCTGGGCTCATGCTTCTGGAATGAGAGGAGCTTGGCTTCTGCCCAGCTCTCTGCCTCCGGGCCTCGTTCTAGCCACCATTGGGCAACGCCTAATAAGTAGCGTGTTCAACAGTGCCAGCCAAACATTTTGCCCTTTCCACGAAGGAACCTCTTCCTACTTTTTTCAACAGTATTACTTTTCACTCTAAGCTCTTCAAACGTTCAGTCTGAGCTGTGCCCTGGTATGGTGCCTTCCCACCAAAACTCGGAAGCTTAATTCCTGAAAGAGGCAGTGCTGGAAGGTGGAGGCTGGTGAGGGAGGTGTTTGGGTCA